>JAOWBL010000280.1:0-17955 GCA_028564865.1 Zenarchopterus dispar | reverse complement strand
ATGCCTCCTACTTTGGGTATTTATCATCACCTCTAGTTACGTTTTCACGTAATATTATTCAGTAAAAATACATTATATATAAATCTGAAATAAAGTTCAACTTTAATTATCATATGATGATTTATTTTCAAGTCAACGGACATGTTGTGAGAATAAAGTTCTAATAATGTCAAGATGACTTGTTCATCTATCTTAAAGAGAAAAGCAAAACCTCTGACATCTGCACACCTGGTGATGGGTCACTGAGGTGAAAAACATAATCTTCACATACAAACAGCATCTGCTGCTCTTGAACTGTCTTCGTTTTAATGACATCTTTAAATTATATATATATGTAGAGATTTGTACACACACACACACACACACACACACACACACACACACACACACACACACAAGCAACTGAAAATCATCTGCATTCACATCACATCATCAACAGTTTTTGAACCCTCTTTGAGTTTGCACATGACAAGAACGACAACAACAAAAAAAAGTTAATGATTATGTCATGTTGAACAAGATAAAATGGGTTTGTGACACAGTTTTAAATATTGCCATTACAAATTAACAACAAGAAGAGGTCACAAGCAGTTAAAAATACAACAAAGAAAACCAATGTTTTACAAAATACATTACAATATACAATATACAAAAAGGTAGAAAATTATCTCAATATTTGATTAAAGGGACCAAAGTTCGAAACAAATGTTCTTAATTTTGCTTTTTAGAATGAATGCAAAGTAGAACTACTAAGATATAACTCCCGGACAGTAAATAAGCCAAAGAACCTATTTCTAATTCTGATTTTAATCAGACAAACGACCAATTCTTCTCTCTTATGTTGCAGTATTATACGACTTTAGTTGTTGCTTTGACTAAATGTGATTTAAATGTGAAGGATGTGCATGTCCACATCCTTCACACATATGCATTCTTATCAAAATAGTGAGTCCTGGATGAGCTGCTGTAGTCTGCGGGCGGCCTCTCATTTGCAGACTGAGGCTGCCCTCTTGTGTAGGAGGATATATGAGAGCGTGAGGCGGCTCCTCTGTAGACAGAGTTGACCTGTTTGGGGCTGCAAACAGAAAGAGCAAAGGCAAAACATGATTAACACTGTGGGTTCACCTGTAAAGTAAGATAAAGCATGATGTGAAATGGAGATATGTTGCTCATATTAACCTTTTAGAAAAAGAATCTGCAATTGAGAAGCAGAACACGCTCCCTCCCAGGATACAGAGGACAGAACCCGCCCAGCCGATGAAAAGAGCGGCTCCCAGCTCGTACCTGGACACAAGGTAATACATCAGGATAAAGTGCCCATACAGGTTCGGTTACTAAATATTTGAAAGGACAAATTCCTCCTCACTTTTGGGCCACAAACATCGGGTCGAAAAACTCCGATGTTATCCGGTGTGCATAGAGGGAGCACGCAGAAAGTGAGCAGAGACCTGAAGTAGACAAGGAAAAGAGTGATTAAAAGCTCATCGAGAGAGGCGCCACAATGTGGAGAGGTGATGTGGATGTACCACTGAGAATGAAATCCACGCCGGCAAAGCAGGCAAGCCGGGCTTTGCTTTTGTCACTCCCTCCGATTTTGGTACATTTCATCCCCACAAGTGCAAACACGGAACCAAAAAAGCCCAAGCACACGGCTGCAATCATCAGTCCTCTGCAAGCTTGGATGTAACCTGCAAACATCAAGCATAAAACTGACTCTCTTGCAACTGAAAGAGTTTTGTCTCTTTTTTTTTTTTTTTGGCTTTTGTTTCCCTCACTCCTTTGCACACTTATTGACCTTCTGACCAGTTTACTCTTAAAGCAAGTAATTCAATTTGTCAAAAATGATTGTTTCTGCTCTCAGGCACTTGGTGGTACGAAATATACTATACAAACAAGATTTTGAGGCAAATATTACCTTGACATTAACACCTGAAACTAGTCACCAATAGTGAAAACTGCCCGAGGCTCCCAGTAAATCTAAAGCGCTCCGAACAAAGGCTAAACATTGACACACTTGGAGGTAAATGAGTCGTTTCTTGGAAACTCCCATTAGGTTAGAATATTTATCAGTCTGAGGTAGTGATGAACTTAAACTTGAATTTTCACACAAAATAGAAAGACAAGCGTCAGCTCGGTAAGGATAAATCAACCAGTTAAGCAGTTAATTCCTCTTTAACTCTTAAATATCCTGATGAATCCAGGATTAAACACACACACACACACACACACAAAAGCAAGAGAATATCTGAACCAGAACCATAAAAAGGTCAAGACTGAGTGGCAGGCTAAGACGGCTCATCTGACAAGAATGAAGAGGAGCTGACCATCCAGTGCCAGCATCGAGGGAAAGTCTTTGCAGTTGGAGACTCCTGTTGAATCAGTCACACAGGTTTTCCACAGATTGGACCAGTAGGTCGCCGTAGTAATGACCGTTCCATCAAGAGAAGACACCTTCCAGTAATCCGTCGGCAAAGTGGATGACACCAGAACCCACCCTGAGATGGTCAGAATGAAGGCGATAATCTCCTGAACCATGCCGCTCATGCTGTTGACGACTTCTCCGCACCGCCGAGGCCGGTAATTAAACTGATTGGAGCTGAAACTGATTAACGGCTCCCAGGCTGGTAAGACCTGTTTCAAAATGTAGCCCGGCTCTGCACAGGTAGTTTCAATGGATAGGCTGTGATTGATAGTTAATGTGTTATGGACAGTTATAATATGCGGGGAGGAGTCTGGCACTGACCATCAACAAGTGACCAATGGTCCATTATAACGATTTTCCTAACTCGTCATGGAGTGCACGTCATCGTGAGTCATAGTCGTACCGATTAAAGTTCTGGATGGAGGTGTTTGGTGATGATGTCACTGAAGAGGTTTAAAGTTCAAGCTCAGCATCTATCTGGATGAGTAGTCATGTGTCTGAATTCAGTTTGTGCACATTTTACCTACAGCATAAGTGAACTATTTTAAATAGAAGTAACCTATTAGAAGAACTGCTTAAGTAAAGCATGCTATTTATCCCAAAGTGTGTAAGTTAATATTGTTGGTTGTTGAACTACTCATCTCCAAGATTAGTTCAACTAACACTTCATTTTGCAATATTTTATGACTTCACCCTTAGTATTTACTGTTTTCTGAAAAATCCCTCTAAAATGACCACAAATCATTTATTGGGCATGCGTGAGATTGTTTTTCCAATTTTCTGTTCAATAAAAAGTCTTGAATTGTATTTTTCAACATTCAGTCCTCTTTGGGGGTTTTTTTTTTTAAACTGACCCGAAAACATCTGAGAAAATGATCAATGTAATCTTCCATCTGTCACCTTCCAAGAACACTTATGTTTAATGCACAACATTAAGCGTTTCAACTTCCTCTTTAAAAGCTCAGGATTTAGATGACTTATTAACAGCCCTTGACTTGCTTTCATCTGCAAGGAAACTGAAGAAATGCTCTCTCAGTTCAAGGAGATGTGGCTAATGAAGGAGATGACTAAAATAGCCAAATAAGTAAATAAAGTCAAGAAAATGGAAACGGCCAAAGAGAGAATTTGTTTTTCCTTTAATAGCTGAATTAGAGCGCCATCTGGTGGTTGTGCACCGCTGATACAGTTTCTGCCACCGCTGAGGAGAAGAGTTGAATCTATCAGGCAGATGTTTGAGGACTTTCTGTCAGTGTTTTAACAAAAGTGATCTCTGTTTGAGTCAAAGTCTAACGGGCTCTTCATTTGTGCATGAGCTCTACCAGTCTGTAAAAATAATCTTAAAAAATAAACCAACAAATGGGTAAACAGTCAAGCTTGGTAAAGGGAAACTCTTTGGTGAAGAAGTTTGTGTCCCGTGACTTCTTTTGGTCATGCAAACACAGAACAAGTCTTCAGTTACGTATCTAAACCTGGTCTAAAATAGAAAACCACACGTTACCTGGATTACCCACAGTCCTTTTCGAAACAAGGAGGTTCAAACAAAAATCAGCAAAGTTGTGGAAACATACCCACTCATTCAGGAAATTTTCTTTATGAAAATCTGCTTTTAGTAAAACAATGACATTTCATACTGCATGGATTTATGGAACAAATTTAAAAAATGTGGTCAAAATATGTTGCATATAGTGGTTTAGTTTAGTTTTCACGCAGTATTCCCATTAGTTTAACTCCCTTCATAAAGTTTTAAATGAATACACATGTTAAAAAAATGATTTTCAATGCAAGCTTACAGAAAATTTTGAAGATTGGAATAGCAGTTGATAATGAGTGAAGTATTATGGGAATTTGATAAAGAAAAAAAAAGAAATTATGGAAACAGCTAACAGAACTGTAATGTCTTTTACATTTTTATTCATTATCATTCCTATTCATTGTACTTTTGATTTTAATTTTGCTTTTCATTTGTGAGTTTCATTATTATTCCTTATTCATATTGACTGTATTTCTGTAGTTAGGTTTCTGGGCTTTTACCCGATAGTGAGTGTAGTTAGTACCTCGAAGGTACTGACTTTTTGTAGTTAGAAGTTTGGCTTGGAGGGGGGGTGTAGAGGTAAATTATACTGGTTTTGGTTTCCTTCTTAGCTCGCATCTCGTGGGCCTTTTTGTGAACTTCCTTCACAGCAGCATCCTTTCCCTCTGGAGCCTAGCAAGATTATTTATTTTACTCCTGGTATTACATTCATTCCTGTTCTGCATGCTCAGCAAGATTTTAAGGTTAATACACATTCACACATATTTTGCTTTTACAGTTACAGAAAAAAAAAAGTAGGGAATTGTGATGGAAATATTAGCCCTGGCCACTCTACGACCTATGTCATGAGTACAGTTTGTGCCAATTCATTTCTTTTTCTGCTGTTTTGCACAGACACGAGATTGTTATGAAGGTCAGCATGACATGAAAGTTAATCTAGAAGCTTCTGGCTCTGTTTAAATCTCACTGTATTCTCTATTCCTTTGTCCCTTCTGAATTGAAACTTGAAATGTATTTTATGACCCTTTTGCATGCTAAAGATAATTAAATAATTCACTAACTTGAGCTATATTGCCAAGCCTTTATTATAATATTTCAGTCTTATTCAGGTATTGCAGTCACCTAGTGGTTAAAATGTGACTATACAGAGGTGTTTGATAGTATTTTCCAAAACATAAGATGTTTTAAGACACTGATTAAAATATATATATATAAATATATATATATATATGTTTGTTTTGTTTTTTTTTTTTCAAAATTCAACGTGAACGACTTCAGTAGATGCAAACTGAAATTTTTATAAAAATGTTCCTGATCCCTGAACATCAGGCTACTGGAAATGCAATTATAAATGGTCTAAAAATGTTCTAGGACTTAAGGAGAAAAAAACTGCATCACTTTAATACTTGTCTTTTTTGTGTAAAAAAAAAAATAAATAAATAAAAGATCTTTATCAAAATTAATCTAACTGCTGCATTATCAACATCTTAGTTTGGATTCTCTTCCCGCAGACCTCAGAAACACCCTCAGCTGAATTATCTTTAACAAAAGATTAGAGATTTGCCAAAGTTTAACAAACCAGCAATAAGTGGTATCACAGATTAATAACATGAAATGGTTCGATTATTGACTGCCTCATATTTCTTTTAGTACATATTTAAAAATATATCAATTATAAATTTGACACAATGATAGTTTTAGTTATGCAAGAGACTTTCACAATAAAAGATAATGCCTGTGATATATCAGATATAATTTAAATATTAAAAAAAAAAAAATTCAACAAGAGTGCAAAAATGTCTAAAACAAGAACACTCTAAGTCGTATCCTATTTGGGAAACACTTGAAAAGCAGATGTCTTAAAGACACTGATGTCAAAAATGATTCACCATCAAATAGCCTCCAGCCATTGGACTACCATTACACTCTATTGTTGTCATTTATGTGACAGAAATAGTTGCTTTTGGCAGCATTTCATCAACAATTTTGGACCCGTTCTGACATATTTATTTTTCGTGGTGACAGATCAGAAGCTATGAATTATTACACATTTAGAACATTTATACTCAATACCCCATCTGTCATGGCCTGCCAGCATAATTTATACACATTTAATGATGGCTGCTAACAGATAAATGTGTCACGAGGACTGATGTTACACAGATTCAGTAAGCAGGGACGCGGTGACCCTCTAATCTTACCTTCCAGCTGGAAGATAGTGTGATGTGGTCTGCAGTGCAGAGCTCCAATGGCATTTCCAGCACAGTTGTTCCACAGACCCTGGAGGACCCAGGTCGCTGTGATGACTGAGGATGCTCGACTGGTGGCCCTCCATTCATTGGACACCGTGGCACCGATAGTGGCACCCAGCCCGGCCAGACCGCAGAGAAAAGCCAGAATCTGCATGCCTGACATTTGTGGGCTACAGATATGTTTACGGTATTTTGGCTGATTCGAGAAATAAGAAGAAATAGAATGTCCTCAGGCAACGAAATTACACTATGGACATGTGTTTCACTGAGATGATTAACAGACATATCCTGCCTGCATGTCTACAGGGATGGACACGGCTGTCTCAAAGTGAAAATAGTAAAATAGTAAAGGAAGCATGAACTGGCGGTTAGAGATTAAATTTGCAAAGGGTAACTGACAGAGTGTGCCATCCGTGTGCTTGGGTTTTGGTCTAAAATTATTGCCAGGTATCATATTAACATAAAAAAATAATAAAAATGTAATCATTAAACCTAAAAACGGGACAAACAGGTGACAAAGTCCAGTTACTGGTTCATCTATCTTAGCACATATTATTTTGCAGCTGAGAGACTAATGATTACCGGTTCATATGTGACGATGTGTCATGTTTTATGTTCCCTGTCCTCACTCATGTGTTTCTAAAACAGAAAATAAAGACAAACGTGACTTATAATCCTGAGAATTTCTTAGCTGACCACCTTTTTAATATTAAATGATCTAAGTCATGTGGATGAATATGCACTGATTGCAATATTATATGTACTTTGATTCAAGAAAAAAAGCTATGCTTAAAAATATTTTAGATATAACTTGTCCTTTGGAAGAATAATATTGGCAATAAGAGTAGACATCACAAAATGCTGTCATTTATACCTCTTTCTCAGCTTTTCTCAGCTTTCAACTTTAAATAACAAACCATAAAAAATATGGGTTATGCTCAAGACAAGAGATCAGTGGTTATCTATAATCAGGCAATTGTTCACCTTTTACATATTTTCAGTGTAATTTATTAGTCAACAGATTAGGACTTGGTCAGCTGGTCAACCCTGGCATAAGAAATGAGAAAATGCACAAACCCTCCTCATCGATTCTACGGCACCAATTTAATGCCAAATCTATTGCAAATGAAAACCCAAAATATGAAAATCAAAACAGAATCTGTAACCAATAAATCAAAACCACTTAAAGAGATCTCCATCATTTTTCCTCAGTTGCATCTTTTCTTGTTACAGTCCTGAAATGAGCCAAATCAGTTCAAACCAATATTATCCGATTTTACTTAGAGACAGTAAACACATCACGAGATCCACAACAGAGGGGTCATCGCCCGCCACGATCACTGCACTTATGGTGGTGAAACAAATGAAACCCAACCTAATAAATTAACCAATACTACATAGAAAATGAACCATATAAGAACAGAACACAAGAAGAACTATTCTTAACCACAATTAGACCAGGAAAGAGCTCGAAAAATGGCATCCCACAAGTCCTTGCGCTAACACCCCCAAAGCCGTCACTACGATACATTTGGAGTTGAATTAACACCATAGTAACTCGATTCACTCTACCATCCAAAATGTTTAGCAAAACAAAAATCAGCAGCGGTTTACTTGCCAACTCAAAAGAAATGTTACAAGTTCAGCATCGGACTTCATTTCTTTGCTGTCCATGAGCTGTCTCCAACGAGGGAAACCACCACCGATATTTACACAGGTTTTAGTTCTGTTTTTATCTGCGAGTGCTTTTGTCCATGTACCGGGTGGTTGTGGTGGTAGCAAAGTTCTCTTCCCGAGATCTTCAACCATTCTTGCTGTTTTTGTTTATCCTAAAATAGTAACTTGGGGGCGGTACCTACACGATTGGGAACAAGTTCAAGTAAACTTCGCCACTACTTTGTGTAGTCAAGTTATAATGAGACCACAATGTTGCTCACTACTGCCTCAACATGGCAGAAACTGGTATTACAAGACTGGGCGGATGGAAGCTAGTTTTTAACACGCTAATTACTTATTTAGCATGCTAACTAGATATATAATTTAAATATTTGTTATTATTTTGGCAAATACGTAAGAAAGGGTTCATCCTTGGCTTCAATGGAAAAATGCATCCAGATTTTGTTGAGATTTCAAATGTTTTTTTTTTTCACTATTAGCAGGAAATTGTCATATTATTGTGTCAGTGTTATGTCTATGGTGACTCACCTTATAAGCATAGCTCATAAATCAATAATTTTTCTTAAAATTTATAGATATATATATATATATATATATATATATATATATATATATATATATATATATATATATATATATATATATATGTATAGCTTGTAAAGTTCTCAAGCTCTAAATATTTCCAGTTATCTTCCTTAGTGGGAATTTGAGTACTAGCGACCTGTGCCACATCAGGTTGTACCCCATCTTTCACCGATTGATAGCTGGATAGGTTTAGCTCATCCTGCATAGGGTTGAAGTATGGATGGATGGATGACAGGTGAATGGATGGCATCTATGTTAAATTTGACAATCTTTACAATCCTTCTTTAGCCTTTCAGAGCCCATTTTAAAGGCATTTGGGTGAAATTACAAACATTCCACTGAAGACCACCAGAATTAGCTCTCATAAAAAACTGTAATCGTTTGGCTTTTGTTGTTGAGCTCAGAGAAATTTTGAGGAGACTCAAAATTAAATTCTGGAATCCCTTTTTTTTTATCCCTTTCTTCCTTTTTAAAGAAATTACACTGGCATAATCTAGTTACAATTTCAGAGATTTTTGTCATGTACTCTTACTTTTAATTAAAAAAAAACACAACACAACTTTTTGGATTGACACTGAAACATAAATTAAAACCTAAATATAAAGTTGTTGGAATCACACATACTTCTAAAGGCGACATTTTAAATTAAAGCATTAAATTAAAACTATTCCAATAATATATGATACAATGTGTTGTATATTGTATATATTATTATAATTCTATAAAATAAGTTGGGGTTGTGATTGACAGGAGCGTCAGCCAATCATTGCGTGGTGGGCGGGGTCAAGCTGCACAGTCACAACAAGCCGGCTATCAGCCTCCTGCGGGTGGTAATCCGGTACTGAGTATAGGAGAAATATCAACGGACAGTACAGTTAACGCCAGCTGTTCTCCAAGTGTTTCCACTTTTCAGAGTTGGTCGATATCCCTCTATCACTCAACCTGCAGAGAAAATCCTGCAGGTCGCTTTTTACTGTCCAGTGGGGGTCATGGAACCTCTGCAGAAGCAGGCGAAGGATAATCCGTCGGCTTCAGCTAATCTTCTCTCCAAGATTTTCTTCTGGTAAGAAAAACGGCCTCAGACTGACATTAAGTGAATGGGGTGCTGTCTAGTGTGACCGTTTTGTGGCAACTAAAAAAAAAAAAAAAAAAAAAAAAGGCTTTTCCCTGGATGTGATAGATAGCAGGTATGAGCATCCCCACTGTCACATGAGCGAAAAAGGCACGGGCTTTCTCACTTGTCCTTATTAAGTTAAAAACAAAGGTCAAAGTGGGGCGAGGTGAAGGTAGAGTCATATTTTTTAGTGATACTCTTTCGCTGTTAAAGTGTAATAATGTGGTAAAAGCAAATACAAATGATGCAGAAGTGTAGGTCATTCTTACCAAGCATCCTTTTAACTATTTCATTTTTAGCTGGCTGAACCCCTTGTTCAGATTGGGGTACAAGAAGAAACTAGAAGAAGATGACATGTACACAGTCCTGCCAGAAGATGCATCAGATAGACTTGGAGAGGAACTACAGACGTAAGACACTGCCTGACTTTTATTTTGTACTGCAGTAATCTTTTTTTTTATACACCTGTACAGTAACGTTATCTTACAGAATCAAATGAATATGTTTGTTACATTCTATTGACGGTGTCTTTACAATTCTCCTAAAGGTTGGCAAATTCAAAGTATTGTTACAAATTCAAGTACCATAGTCAACTGGGTTTCAGAGAAGTATATTATAAGTAGTAGTATAGTATATATTAGTAAAGCAGCTATACATATATGTAAAATAATAAGTAGGGTCAAGAAGAAGTCAGGCTATCTTATGTGCAGATTCATGACAACTCATCCAACATCATTGTGCCAGCTGAAGTATCTACTTGTCTGGCCAGTCTGGAGCTGTACCACATTCATATGTTTCATAATCACTGCAGCTTTTTTGCAAGTCATAAACCTCTGAACCTCTTGACTGGCTCATTTCTCTGCTGTTTAACGGGCCAGACACAAACCTCAGTGAAAGGACAGTCTCAACACACTTTATTTTAAAAACAACAACAAACAAAGATAAAACTGGATGTGCTGTTGCTTAGATGTTCTCTGACCAGCACGATTGTTGACTGACAACAGATGCCTCAAAGGCCATCCTGGACATTTAAATTGTTTTTTAGTCTTTGTCAGCTGGGTTCTTGTGCATTTTAGCCAAAGAGAAACAAATGTCCCTGCTGTTTCCTGGAACCTGTAAACCTGCACAGCTCATATAGAGGAACAGTGTGTCCCTTATGAGCAAACTGATGTCAGAGGTAACATTATGCTTGGAGGTGAGCCCACCTATATATAGACAGCACTTCTCAAACTCTCACATGAGGGCAGGTGTTACCCTTACTCTGATCACTTCAACTCTTTAGCTATTCACTTTTAGGAAGGCTTTGACTTTAGAAATGTACACAGAGGGGAGTTGATTTTATTAGAACCTTCAAATAAAAGGAGACATCCATAAGAAGTGGCTTTTCTTGGTTAATTACTTGATATATTCAGTGTTAATAGCATCATGGATTCAGTACTTTTGTTCTGGAAAGGCTGTTTGGGCATCGATTTTGGCATCTGGTTCTGCAGCATAAGAATTGCCTCTCATATCTGGAACCAGAATAGCATTTTTAAATAATATAAACAGGATAAAACACTGTAAAAAAAAAAAAAAAAAAAAGAAAAAAGAAAAAAAGAAAAACGAAACAGCTTTGGGCTTGTGTTACAGGAAAGCTGGACATTTTCCTTGTAGAATAAAGAATATATTTATTTAAATAGCATTACATTGTGATGGAGAGTCTGTAAACAGGCTGAAGATGAAAAAGTTTGACTTTTATAACAGAAAAAAAAAACACATCCAAACACAATGAACTACGTCAAGAAGTTCACAGTTTCCCAATATAAAACATAAAAACATTAAATTATGTAAAAATATCTCGCTTGACCTCAAAAGATGGCCTCAGAGTCTTATAGACCTAAAAGCTTTTTTGTTGGACAGAAAAAGTTATGAAACAGAAATACTCTGGTGCTGGTGGAAATATTTCTGTACCCAAGGGCTCTTTATTGAGTCTTTACAGCTCCCAAATCTTTGATGCTTTTTCCTTTCTTCTTGGCTTCTTCGGAACTAAAAAGACAAATTAAAAGATCAAATAAATAGATCAAAACTTTATTGATCCCACAGCGGGGAAATTCACTGACCATAGCAACTCAAAAACAATATAAAAATGCAAAGAATCAAATCAAATGCGATTGACAAAAATGTACTATATATCTAATAATAATAATAATAATAAAGTGACATAAGGAAACAGAAAAAAAAAGAAATTAAATAAGTCCAGGATACAACTTGACTGGAGAGTTGTGGAGTCTGACAGCAGTGGGGATGAATGACCTGCAGTAGCTCCTTCCTACACTGAGTGTGGATCAGTCTGTTGCTGAAGGAGCTGCTCAGAGCCTCCACTGTCTGGTGTAGCGGGTGAGATGGATTCTCCATGATGGATGTCAGCTTGGTTAACATCCTCCTCTCACCCACCTCCTCCACACAGTCCAGTGGGCAGCCCAGGAAAAAAAAGGCAATATTTCAATGAACTGGTTTCTCTTTAATTTTTAATTTCGCTTAGATATTCAGTTTAACAGATTGTAACAACTTTTCCATGCCGTTGCATGCTCTGTTTGAAATAGAGTTTTTGCTGAGGATCATATATTAGATGTTGCATGAATAACATTGGTTGTCATAGATATCGTGGCTTTTCTTTTTGCTTCTTTATTCTTTTATAAGGTACTGGAATGAAGAAGTTCAACAGGCAGCAAAAGATCTGCGGCCGCCTAGACTCACCAAAGCTCTCATCCGGTGCTACTGGAAGCCGTACTCCCTCATTGGGCTGTACATCTTTTTACAGGTATACGAAAGCCACACAGCATCAACTGTTTAAGAATGTAGTTTTGATTTATTGGTGGACATCTGCATGTCAGCTTTACATTTTCCTTTTGGTTAGGAAGTTATCAAAGTCATTCAGCCAGTGCTTCTCGGGAAACTGATTGAATTCTTTGAGAGTTACGACCCCACTCAAGCGGCTGCGGTCCACGAGGCTTACGGCTACGCTGCAGGCATCTCTCTGTCCACCATCACCCTGGCTCTCCTCCACCATCTGTATTTCTATAAAGTGCAGCGAGCAGGCATGAAGATCCGGGTAGCCATGTGTCACATGATCTATCGGAAGGTTAGTCATTGTGTTGACAGTGGACGTGTGTGTTTTCATCTGCGTTGTTTGGTTCTGTCAGGTTGACTTGATTCGATGTCTCTGTTCTGCAAAGGCTCTTTGTCTTAACAGCTCAGCTCTGGCCAAAACAACCACAGGACAGATTGTGAACCTTTTATCCAACGATGTCAACAAGTTTGATGAGGTGACCGAACTTACCTATTTATATCCAGTTCCTACTTTAAATCCTGTTTTTAAGAATGTTTATGTCCTCATTGGAACTTTTTGGCTTTATATTTTCTGTGCTTTGCACTTATGTAGAGATGCGCTGTGAGATGACTTTGTCATCCTTGTTGTCAATTATTAAAGTAGGAAAAGATAACTCTGGAAGCAGAGTTGCTGCATAAAATTTCAATTTTTTATTTTTTATTTTTGGGTTTTGGAGTAACTAATAAAATCCCCCCTTAGAAGATGTTCTAATTGCAACAACTATTAGAAAGAAGTGGGGACACAGCATAAAATGCTAATTATAGATATGCATATATACATATCGAAAGTGACAGCTTTTACCATTTCATAAAAAATATTGGGTCATTTTGAATTTGATGGCAGCAGCACATCTCAAAGATGTTGAGATGAAAACCTGGAAAAGTAAGTAAAAGGAACACCCGGAGGAGCATCTGCCAAGTCATTAGGTTCATTGGATTTAAAAATATCATCTTTTAGAGGCAGCGTTTCTCAGAAGTAAAAATGGGCAGGTCACTAATCTGCACAAAACTTGCCTACAACACTCGTGGTCCTTATTGTGAAATCTTTAAATATTTCATCATCTACTGTAGATAAAATTGATCCCTGAGGTGGCAGAAGAAGAAGAAAAAAACAGTGAACATGATCCAGAAATGTTGACATCTTTTCTGGGTCAAAGCTCATTTGAAAGAACTGATTAATTAAAATTTTAAATCCTTAAAATTCAGCTCTTTAGTGTCCTCTGGTCGAAAGTGAAGAGGAACCATGTGGCTGGTTCTGATTTCTCAGTGATGGTGTTTAGGGATGTGTAAGTACCTTTCTAATGCTCAGCTGGTGTATCTGAAAAAGAAACAGCAATTCTTAAAGGTTAATGCAGGTTTTAAAGCAATATATGCTTCAGCTCAGACAGCATTTTTCAGTTGCAGCTTTTTTGAAAGAGATGCTGCTGCCATAAGATTCAAAATTTGCTTTATTTTCTTTAAGTGACCAAAGGAACTTTTGCTGTTTTTAGCTCAGAGGGTCCCCCTGCAGGTGTGGAGGTTAATTTCCTGTTTGGTTTCTCTCATTTTATCTTCCATCATTACTTTTGCTAGTCTCTTAGTGCCACAATGTCCGCTCTACCTCTCTGAACTAGATACTTTTTCTGATCAAGTCAAAACTAATATTTTAACACAACATAATTTCTTTGTGTTGCTCTGCTTAAACTTTTCATTTATTTTATATTCTATTGTGAATAAAACATGGAACTTGGGTTTGTAAAATCTGCAAAGCACTGCACTATCTGCATTTAACACAGTGTCCCAAGTTTTTTTTTTTTTTTTTTTTTAATAAAAATTGGCGGGGCCATGTCCTTTAAATCGTATTGCATGCATGACTCATATCCTGATTCAAAAAGTATCATATAGATCTCAATAAAAATATCTTTTTAGGTAACGTTATACTTGCACTTTTTGTGGGTTGGCCCTCTTCAAGCAGTCTGTGTGACGTTCTTGTTGCTGTATGTGATCGGCCTGTCGTGTCTGGTGGGGATGGCGGTCATTTTCATTCTGATGCCAATACAGACCATGTTTGGACGACTTTTCTCAAGTCTCAGGTCCGATATTCTTATACACTTGTATATGTTGAATTTTTTATTTTTTTTTGTCTTGTGTTGAAGTCGTGGCATGGCTGTAACTTGAGTTTCTCGTTCCAGAGCGGAAACAGCGGTGTTAACCGATGAACGCATTCGCACCATGAACGAAGTGATTTCCGGGATCCGGGTTATAAAGATGTACGGCTGGGAGAAGCCCTTTGGTGCACTGGTGGATGAGGTCAGAAGGTATAGTTGATAGTTTTTCATGATAAACTCAGCAGAATTTTTTTTTTGAAATTTTTTTAAAGATGTTTTATTTTATAAATTGCTCTTAGAGTGACTCAGGAGAAATTAGGAAAATGTTGTGTTATGCAAAAAAAAAAAAAAGAAAAGAAAAGAAAAAAAAGCCTAAGTGATTACAAAGTAAGACACTTTAAAAACATTTAAGCAGCATTTACTGACAGCATGTTTTATTTTGTACAGAATGGAAATCTCCAAGATCATGCAAAGCTCTTACCTGCGAGGCCTGAACATGGCGTCTTTTTTTGTGGCCAGCAAGATCATCATCTTCTTCACCATCTGCGTTTACGTGCTGACAGGGAACAAGTTGTCTGCGAGCAGGGTGTTCATGGCCTTCTCGCTCTACGGGGCAGTCAGACTCACCATCACTCTTTTCTTTCCCTTCGCCATTGAGAAGGCCTCCGAGTCTCTCATCAGCATCCAAAGGATTAAAGTAAATACATCACCGATGGAAACTCTAGTCATGTTAAAAATACTTCCCATAGGAAAGGTTTGCTTTATTGGCATTTTTAAAATGTATCAAACAATAACATCTGAAACAAACTTGAATCTGGGGTTTCAAATTAGGTGTCAATTATTAAATTATTAGATCTATTGTTTTTTTTTTTTTACTTATTACTTGTTATTTTCAATTAACCAAAAATTAACTCATCAAATTTAACCAAAGTGATACAAAAAGAGCCTTCTAAAACATACAAATTTAAACTGCATACAATATCTTTACAATTAAAAAAAAAAAGATAACATTAACTTGTCCTGCAGTGGGGATGTGTCATAAAAAAGTATTTGCTCTCCAAGATGCATAGAAGAGCAAAACTCCAGTTTGTCGATGACAAATAGAGGCAGCAACCAGATGTTTCGGCACAATGTGCTCCAGACAGATTAGGATTTCTGTAGAAGACAGAGATTCCTGCTCTTTGAAGCAAAGTCATGGGAATTTTCCAGTTTGAGTTGCTGCACCGCCTTAGAGACTGGACAGTTTCCTGTTATTGGTGTTGGTGGCCATGCTTCTCAACAGGGTGATAATTTGATTAAAAACCCACCAAAAAGAAGTCCTGAACGTTAATGACTTTACTGAGTTGAAGAAAGTATTTAAATTCGGTTTAAATATTCTAGAGGATTAGAAAAGGGCAATTAAGATAAAACCAAAACTGTGTGTTTCAACTAAAGGACAAGATGTTATTTCTGCTTAACAGTCTCTGGATGTTGTTTAGTAAATTATTAACTCTCCTGTTATGTTCCGGGTCAAATTGACCCGTTTCAAAGTTTGAAGATCTAGGAAACATAGTTAAAATTATTTTTTTCAGTATGAAACTTCTTCTGCTTGCCTTAATCAGTGTAATCAACATATAATTTCGGACATCTTTTGGATAATTAAACATCCACTGGGTCAAAGTGACCCAGGAACACCATTGCTGTTCCTGACAAATGAACATAACAGGAGGGTTAACTGATTTCTTTTTGTCAGCTTTTGCTTATTTATTTATTTATTTTTTTTACATGTTTTGCTGCAGGTTGAATGTCAAAAAAAGAGTAAATATTTCCTTGGTCATATGAGCTGAAAAGTTTGCTTTTCCCATGACAAAATATGTTCAGACAACATGTGTTGATGATGTAAAACCGTAACTTCAAATTTCCTCTTTTGGCTAAGAAATTTCTTTTACTGGATGAAGTGGCTCCTCAGCATCTGGGACTTCCTGTGGCACAGAAGATGGACTGTATGGTGAAAGTCCAGGATTTAATCTGCTACTGGGATAAAGTGAGAAATATTCTTTTATCTCACAGTAAAACCCTTCAGATCCCCGTGTCATGTTCTAAACTGACGGGTGGACTGATAGATTTAACATGTTGAGCCGTGTGGTTGCAGGACTCCAGGTCATCTGATTTTTTTTCTTTCTTACAGAGGCTTGATGCTCCAACTTTACAGAACGTGAGTTTCACTGTGAAACCTGAGCAGCTCCTGGCTGTTATTGGACCTGTTGGAGCTGGAAAGGTCAGGTCTGTTTGTTATTCTCAGATTTAGTCATGCACTATCAGGATTTTCAACCTTAGCACAAGTTAATTAACTTGATGGAATTATGTACAAGCAATTCTTCATTTGGTGGTATTAGTAGTTTTAGCTTCAGAAAAATATGTCAATCTTGATTTTCATATGCGTCAGTCCTCGCTCCTGAGTGCCATACTGGGAGAGCTGAGTCAGGAAAGTGGCGTGGTGAAGGTCAAAGGAGAGCTGACGTACACGTCTCAGCAGCCGTGGATTTTACCCGGCACAATTCGCAGCAACATCCTTTTCGGCAAAGAGCTCAACCCCAAGAAGTACAACAGAGTTCTGCGAGCCTGCGCTCTGAAGAGAGTGAGGACCTTTTCCGAATCACGTTCTTTATTCATCGGCACCATTTTACATGATCTGGCTTGTGAATCCGAACATCCTGTCCAGTAAAGTTATGTGCATTATTTGGACTCCCTGTAGGACTTGGACCTGTTGCCTGGTGGCGACTTGGCGACGGTTGGGGACAGAGGAGCCAACCTCAGCGGGGGACAGAAAGCAAGGGTCAGCTTGGCAAGGTGTGCTGAGTCACACTACCGTGATGCCCTTTTTTGGTGCCAGTGACAGAAATCATCTCCACACGTGTGTGTCTTTAGAGCAGTGTATCAGGATGCAGACATCTACTTGCTGGATGATCCTCTCAGTGCTGTGGATGCTGAAGTGGGCCGGCATCTCTTTGAAGAGTAAGCCACTATATCTGCTGAATATGTGAAATCACTTTTCAATATTACATTTATTACTAAATAGTTCACACAGAGCACTTTACTTCTACTTTAATATTTTCTCCGTCAGGTGCATTTGTGGACTTTTGAAGAAGAAGCCGCGCATTCTTGTTACTCATCAATTACAATATCTGAAGGCTGCAGATCAAATTGTCGTCTTAAAGGAGGTTTGTGCTTTTTTTTCTTTTTTTTCTCTAACTGTAAATTGTGGTGAACAAAAGTTTGTGGGTTTAAAAGCATGAATTTTCATAAGAGAAAATAAGCAGATAATTTTAATGTTGCGATGTTTAATGTAGTGAAGGGAAACATAATTAATTGGAGTTTGATTAATGAACACAGATGTTAAAGGGTACATAGGATTTTATATATATATATATATATATATA
>JAOWBL010000279.1:0-17963 GCA_028564865.1 Zenarchopterus dispar | reverse complement strand
CTTCAGGATCATTTTGTTATTAAATTTTTGTACTGGATTTCCTGCATCTGAGTCCTCTGCTTATTCCTGGCGTGACACTTAATATGTCTTAACATGTCTCTCACCTTTGAACCCAGTGTAATGGTAATCTACTAAGCCCACAATGTTACGTGGTAAATAATAACTTGTTTATCTGTATCAACAGACATCAGATGGTGGCAGTAGAACAGGGCTGATTAAGAAACCCCCTTGTTTTTACTGAAAAGTCAGGTCTCCATATTAATTGTAACCAAGAGTATCAAGCAACTCATCATTAACCTTTTCAAGATTTCCAGCATTTGCTAGTCAAATCAAATTCCCTTTGATGACTATTGTATTAACGCTTGATAACAGTCTGTGGTTCTAATGTCAGCTTTTCAAACTATTAATTGACTTATCTGGTTGAATTTTGAGGATCTGGTTAAAATCAAGTTCTGGGCCACTTTGATTCTACAGTTTGCAGTTGGTAGCTCTATTTGCTCGTTGTATGTGGTTTCTGTTGACTCACTGCAGCTTTTACTGCTGTAGTCTCTTCATTTCTGCTAGGCAGGAGATCAGGATGGGGCAAATAATAATAATAATAATGATAATAATGATGATGATGATGATGATGCCAAAGATTGTTTATTAGTCTCAAATGATAAATCCAAGTAGAGTCTCAACTCACAAGTGAGTCTGACTTGAATCCAAAATCTCAGACTCAAGTCCTCATTGCTGAAATAACATCCAACTACTCTAATCAATTATTCTGCATTCTGGCAAATAATATGTTGAAGAAGGAAGATTCTGTGCCAACAATGGGCCCTCTAGAGCTGTATAAGCCTGTGACCGCTGACACCGCATACCGCATGTGTAACATTTTTAATGGCTATGATCCAGCTGAACAGTTTCTTACTTTTTTTTAAATCTTGCTATCTTATTTTTTCCCCCTTTTTGACCTGTTAATTCATCCATCCATTTTCTGCATGCTTAGTCCTATACAGGCTCACGGGGGTCTGGAGGAGTCTATCCCACCTTATTACAAGCGAAAGGCAGGAGTACACTCTAGACAGGTCACCAGTCCATCACAAGGCCTTATCTGTTAATCACATTCACAAATTCCTTTATTTTTGACAGAGGAGTGTTATGTACCCAGCTACTGGGCTGTGGCATTCTCATGGAAGTCAGTAGTCACATGTCCATTACTCCTAGACTTGCACAAAATCTGCTAAATATCACAAAGAAAGACTTGCAATTGAAAGACCTAGAACTAAAAAAACTTTGTAAAAAAAAAAAAAAATCTGAAAATCTTTTTTATGCTTTCATAAAGTGTTTTTTCAGAGATGTCAATTTTCCAGGTTACAGCAAAATTGTAATAGAAACATTTTTTTCACATTTGCACTTCTCCAGCATCACTGGATGTGACATAGTCGGTTAACCTAAAATCATTCAGTCTAGTTACCGGCGAGTTTTTGCCTATCATGTGGTTGTGGTATAAGACTATTTCATTACTATACATTACTGTAAAGGCTTAAGTAAAGGCTTTTCCTTTAAAAAAAATCATCTGAATGATTCATCACTGCCTTGGTCTTCTCCTGGCTATTTTTGCAACAGTAGCAACGGCAATTACAATAATTACACAAATAAGGATATTTCTGCCTATCTCCTTTGAAGATCATCTTCTTCTCTGCATTTATATGTGCACTATAACAACAGGACAAGATTCTAAGAGAGTTACGCTTATTAAAATAAAATTTTTAAAAAAATCACCGTTCAGTGGAAACATGGCCCCCCAAGTGGTTCTGTTGTCACAATTTCAGAATTGTCACTTTTGTTTAGCAAATAAGTGTAATGAGAATCCACCTAGTTTGTGATTGCATGAGATGCCAGAAATCTCCTTGGTGCTCCAAATACCCCAGCAGAGCTACACTGTACATTAATAGACAAATTGTCTGCTAATGTACCATTTTCCTTTTTTTTCTTTATCAGGGATTCCTTCAGAGACATCATGCTGTCTTGAAAATTGTCCATCAGACCCTCTGCTGTTTAACAGCTTCTCATCTGTCCACCGAGGTGCTCCAGAGCCCTCGCAGTCTCCGCCACAGTGATTGTATCCCACCTTTGGAGCTTCTTTGGTGACAGAATCAGGACAGATCTGCCGTCAGCAACATCAAAGCCTCAGCAAGACGGAGATGGATTAATAAGTAAAGAAAAGTACCACGGAACAAGAAAGGCTCTCAGATCACACAAGGCAGCCAAGTCACCTGGGGCCTCTGAAGGAGAACTTTTCAAACCTGTTTATTTTTTTCTACTAGCTCAAAGAGCTCCAATGTACGAGCATCATAATTCCAGAAACAGCAGGGGAATGAGAAGATGGACTGCTGCTGCTACCTGACATACAGGATCTTGAAAGAAGGCATGTGCTCAGACCTGTATTCACCCAGCGTGCCACTTTTAATTAGTCTGCGAGCTCCCACGGCTGAATCACCTCGGCGACACAGGAGGAAGGTGCCATGGCCTCCCGATGTTTTACAGTCATTTTTAATGTGAGAGGACATGAATGGCTAATTGGTTGTATAGTGGAATAAAAACAAAAACAAAACTCATGTTTGTTATTTCAGCATCTGCAAAAAATAGTTTTAAGAAAGCAGGGGTTGCACGTGGAGCTAATCTGTGGACTGTTACGCAGAGGGACTGAGTTATACCCTATCTGAACAAACATCAATTATTTTGCAGTAACTAGCAAGTGGTTAAGATGAAGACATAAAAGAATGTAAGATTAGTACTACATATTTTTTTGAGTAAAGCGCCAGATAAACAATATGGCCGATGCGACACCATGGCGACTGAAGCCAACAAAATTCTGGGACCATTTCACCCTAAATTTACAAAAATAAGAGCCATTTAATAATTATAAGCTTCACAATCCGATTAGTCCACTAATCATTTCAATAGTCAATGACTAATCGACTATCAGAATAGTCGTTAGTTACAGCCCTACTTGTAGTTTGTCATCACATCTCATGAATGCTATCTTAAACAAAATGACATACAATATAGAATATGGCCAAATTACAATCTCTGAATACCCATTGTGCTGTGGACAAACATAACTATTACACCTTGGTAGAAATTTTACTAATAATCAGCCAAGAGAAGAGGAATGAGTGAGGGAGGAAATAAATGCTAATAATAAATAAATAGTTATTTTGGGGGGGGGGCAACAGAGGAGGGTATGGGAAATTACTTGGTAATCAATTCATCATTTGAGCAATAATTTCAAATGGGAAATCAGTTGGTAAATGGTAGGGTTGCAGAATAAAAGATGGGGACAGATTATTTTATCAATGTCTGTTGACAGATTCAGCTGCTGGCATCCATCCAGAGTGTTTCTGATTCACTTTAGACCAGAATGCGAACGGCAGATCTTCGCATGTTATTTCTAAAACAGTTCCTCTCTTTAATTGTAAACATGCCTGTGACGAACACGGTGCTATTTTCCTCTCAGTATATTTATAGATTTCCAAGAAAGTAGGTTCTGTATCTGCAAAAAAGTCCATGTTGCTGTGATCAGTAGCTCTAAATTTCTCATTCAATATCACCTGCCATTCAGTTCTGCTGAAATTCAGTATTTGAATGAAAGCATTTCATCGGATTTTAAATGTGGTTAATTGTGTACTAGGAACACTGCTGACCTGTTGAGGGTGCATCCTTGTCTTTCCGTCTTTCACAGTTGGGATGGGCTCCAGCTGCTAACCCTAAGTAGGAGAGAAGCAGGTATAGATAACGTATGGAGAGATGCTTACTTTTCCAAAAAATTAGAAACTACTAAATATTCCTAAGAATACTTGAACATTTATTTTTGCTATTGTCAAGCCAAATACTTATGCTTAGATGACTTATAGTATAATACAGACCATGTCAACAAAAATCTGGATTTCTAGGGGAAATTTGCTCATGCTTTTATTTGTCTATCTGTTGCGGTGTGCCACTTCTCTTTGAGACTACGAAAGAAACAAAGAAATATTTTAAAAGTATTAACATGTGGTTTTGACATCACTCCTGTTGTTATAGTGCACATATAAGCATGCATGTGTTTAAAACACTGGCAAGCTTGACTACCTGTGAAGAAAGTGAATTTTACTGATAAAAGGAAAGTTTAACTTCAGAAGCTTTTATTTCCCTTAAACTCAATCTTTGTTTCAGAAAGCTGTAGATTTCAAATATTTTATTTACTTATTTATTTAATACTCAAATGGCTTTAAAATATTTTGCTCCTGCATATTTACCTACACATCCTAAATTCAGGTAAAAGTGGAACTCGAATGGTATTGACTTTCTATTGCCTACAGCAAAATTAAAAACATAATAGCTAATATGAGCTTTTGAGTTGACGACTTTATCAGACAGGACATGATATAGGTGTTTGCAAAGCCTTGGTTTTGGTTCTGAGGTATTTGGTAGCTCACAATGTGAAGAGCAAAACGGCTAATGTTGCTCAGAACTGCGAACTCAAACCCATTCAGCTCAAGACGAATGGGCTCCTCACATGAAAAGCGACACCCTCCTTGTGCTCAATTTGTTTTCATTGGGAGACCAGGAGCAAGTGCCTGGCAGGCAGAGGCGGTCGCAAAGTTACCGGTGTTCTCAGAATCCACTGCACTTGCAACTTTGTAGGAAGAGATTGAGTGATTGTCTGCTGGGATAGCAAATTAGAACGAACACATAGACAACACACCAAAAAAATGACAAATTTAGCACTGAATTGTCATCAGCAAGTACTCGTCTCCCAGACAAATGCCAGGAGCAGTGTCAGACTTTGTAACTGGTAGGTAATACTCGGTAGCTTCTCCTGATTCAGCTGTTTTCCTCACGTTGCTTCTGCTAAGTTCTCATGGCTTCTCATTTCATTAGTTCCTCAAAGCTTATGCAAATTAACTTATAAAGCTTCATTTTACAAGCGGTCAGCAGTTTGTTTTTTTTTTCTTTTAATGTTCTACATGGTACACATGGGCTGTCTGATGCCTCTTTTGAAATTACTGGTGACGCTTGGCATATTCAAAGCAGAAATCCACACATAAAGCCCAGATTTTGTCCATGTTAACAAGTTAATTAAAAAAAACAACAACTTTATTGGGACTTCAAGGAAAGGGTGCTCCACTTTTACACTTAACACAATGCTAACTAGAGTTTTTCATCTAAACAAATCACAAATGAACTTGCAGTTTAGTACAGCAGTGAAATATAACCCTAAGCTAAAACAAAATTATTTCCCCTGTGGTAAATCGCACAGAAATTCAACTCCTTAGCAGCTTGATTATAAGTGCTAAGGGTGTTTCTTTTCTGTCATCAAATGTCCTGATTTGCCACTAAAGGTTTATCAGATGCTTAGAAATTTATGAGGCATCGCTGTTTATCAGCTCTGTTTTGGTGTTTAAGGATGATCTTCTTGACACCTGAGAAGCAGCTGTGAAATTTACAGGGCAGCAGTTAAGTGAGCCTACCAGAGTTCATCGCCTTCCCTGCCTCTCAGCACAGGCTTTAACTCAGCAAGCTATTTGTGTCATAACAACCTAAAACTCATCACTGTTTATTACAAAAAAAAAAAAACACTTCACAAGGCGAAACAAGCACCAACGCACAAAATCATCTGTCAAAGCTCAATTGTTCTGGTGCTGTTATGTTGTTATGAGATTGTCCAGGTTATGAAGTCTGAGACAAAATATAAGCATCACAGTCCCACAGTTCTCCTTTTCCCTGATCCCGCTTGACCTGAGAGTCAGGCAGAGGTGTAATGAAGCCAGTTCTGTCCCCTTTCTAATCTGGTCTGACAGGTCCCACAGTATGATAAATGTGCGCTGCAGCTTGACACATTTAATGTCATCTGGAATATCATGCTGCTCTAACAAACGAGAACCCAAAAGTCATAAATTCCCATGGCATATTGTCCATATTCATTAGCAAACAATTTATTGGAGAATTTTGTTGTTATTTTCTTATGAGGTGCCAGCAAATCCATCAGTCAGTCAGCCCCTGAGCCCGGCACCACAGAAAGTCAAAGACTGATAGTCTCCATCCAGCTGTCATGAATCATTCATCTAGTATCCACTCATTAACAAAGTGGCAGTTTCAATTTGGCTTTTCATGAGACTGTTGTGTTTCCCCTCAGGAGATAACAGGGAGGGGAACCTGAGCATATGGGCTACAACTAAAAATGCAAGAAAAAAGCAATACTGCACTACAAAAACAGGCCCTCTGGAATAAAACACAATATTTGGTCAAAAATATGGTTAGATATTGTCAAAATAATATTATTTTAAGCAAAAATATCTTCGTTCAAAGGGTAAAACAATTTCTTCTTCACCAGAATTCTTAAAGCTAGCAAAATAGTCTTCTCATTTTGTTGAAACAATTTTTATTTTCTTACTTAGTAATGAGTTTTTGCAGTGTGGAGTCTGTTAACACGTGCTCTAATGAACAATGAAAGGGTTTCCAACCGTGTATAGTCAGAAGCAACTTGAGGGAACCTCCACTGGTCGCATCAATGATTACTTACCTTTGGGTGCTCTCAGGGCTTATCTTCAAGTGTTTTGCTTGTTTTTGTGCTTTTCCTTTTGGCGAGATCCCAGTCAAGGATTGTACTACCCAGACAATATCCCACTTTGAAATGTTGTGAAATACGTGAACTGTTTTCTAGCTGTGTGATCTGTGGTGCTTGGCTTGACAGAGCTCTGAAAGTAAGAGTAATCAGAGGCTCAAATGGATAAACTAGCATGAATTAAAGCTCTGAATCAAGGCCACGTTTCCCAGCTCTGCCCTTAATCTGGCAGCAGGCGCACCTCTTCACTTAGAAACCAATTGCCCCAGCCAACTGAGCCTTAAAACATTTTCTCATTCACTGCATGTTCCACAGCAGCATGCGTCTTAATCTGAAGAGACGGTTCCATTTCAGCTCGCTCCCAGTAACCTTCTTCATTCATCGCTCCCCACGTACACCTTCACTGAAGGGAATGAGGCACCCAGAAATAGAAATGAAAGGAGATGATTTTAATAGCTGAAACATAGTTACCGCAAACAACTCCAGAGATGGAGAAGGGAACGAAGTGGAGAAGAAAAAGGAAATGAGCTGCACAGAGAGAAAAACAGTTTCCACATTTGGCTCCGTTGTGTATTAACTTCCTCGGGCTGGGATTATTAGAAGTGAATCTTATTGGCATCACTGTCTGCCTGGTTAAAAATACAAGAGGCAGCCTCTCGATATTTGTGGTGAGGTGAACACAAGGTTGTTTCTGACGAATGGTCTGGTTAAATACGATGCTCCCTCAATATCATCCTGTTTAAATAGCAATCAGCCTGCCTCCTTGGGTTTAAGATGCCACAAATGAGAGCATTTAGAATATGAGAGACAAATGAGGTTCAAATCCAAAATGAAACACTGTCGAGAAAAGTAATTAGCAGACCCTGCTTTCCTGATGAGCTTTATGTGGCTGCTAAATTATCGTTGGACTTGAAACCGAGTGCTGCCAGACCGTACACTGGTAAGTCACCGATGTGGCAGCTGAAGGTCTGACATCACTTCCCAATGTCTTTTTGAATGAAAACATAGAGGAGGCAAGTAAAGAATGACACTGATTTTAAATGTTTGATTTTAAATGCCATGTTTTTGTTGCCATGGAAACATTTCAATCTGTATTTGTCGATGTCACAGCTGGGTTATTGCCTCAGCCACATCTGAATAGCACACAGAGGCTACATGGGAGTGTTTGTGTTGTCTCTGTCTCTGTGGTGTCAAATGAAAGAATACGGGAGTGAAACAGAAAAATAACTCACCGAACAGGAAGATGTGTGGCTGCTGCCTTTAAGCTGCCAAGAATGTCAGCAATACACACCAGCGTTCACGGTGGCTAGTGGTGCTATGGAGGAGCTGTTTCGTAGGAAAATACTCCACCTACTGCACATGCATGCCCCAAGAGGCGCATGTGTCAACACTCAGACACAAGGTACAGGTAGTCACAGTCAAAGGTGAGAAAATGCAGAAGACACACATATGGCCATGCACACATTCACATTGCAGCCGCGGTCTGACCTGCGGGGCGCCAGTAGCTGAGAACCAGCTGTCACTGAGCTGTTTAAGGTAAGTAGACAGTTCTTGGGAGGGGGCTGACCTTTTTACTTCATCTCAAACCTTTTGTGAATCATATGCTCCAGTTCGCTCTTCCAAATTGCTCCCGAACCCTCATTAGCCTGCTGCTCAGAGAGTACACTCTGATAGACTACATGGCTTATAAGGAATAAAAAACTCCTATAAGAGACCTCCAGACTCCAGAATACAGTCAAATCAAAGTCAAACTTGACAGAACCTCTAGAGAATCTCAGGCAGAGCAAATATCTCATCCAGAATATTAATATTATTTAATTTTTTTAATTTCTTGTGATTCCAAGGAGTTTCCACCGAGTCAGAGCATATTGACAGAGTAATACTGGAAAGGATACCAGAGGATGTTAAAGCTTTCCCAAAAAGTTCTAGAAAACAAAAGAAAAATCCTTATAACCTTATTTTTAACAAGCCTGTGTGACCATAAAGATTTTTTTTTTTTTGTCATAAGAGGAGAAACTCCACATTTAGTCAAAATTAATTTAGTCAAAATTAAAATTCAAGACTCAAAATGGACTTTAAACTTCAGCTCTGTTTTGTGGCAATGTCCCCTTGTTCAATTCTGTCATATTTCAGAGAATCCAAGTTAAAGTTAGCAGAAGTTAGTTAGCTCCAGAAAAAGTTGCCAAACTTAGCTGGCCCCATCAAACTAGTTAAAGTTAGCAAGTTAATGCAAGTTAAAGTTAGCTAAACTCAGCTAACAATAACTTAATGTCACTTGATCTCAGAATGTTTTTCAAAAGCTGAACTTAGCCAAAGTTAGCCAGCTCTAGAAATGTTCTTTAGTGTTAATCAAGTTAAAGTTAGCAGACATTACGTTGCTCCAGTTCATCAAGTAAAATTTAGCTAAGGTTAGCATGCTCCAGTAAACTTCAAATGATGCTCTAATGCTTTAATTGATCTTGGAATATCAATTAAAAGTGGAACTTAGCTTAAGTCACCTGGCTACATTTGTAATGTTAATTAAGTTGAATTGACTGCTGTAAAAACACTGAAGGCCTTTTTCTTCAGAGTTTCACTCTCCCTTTATATGTTTGAACTTTTACTTATCTTTCTCCTTCTCAGAAACACATTTTTAGCTTCATTCTGGGAAACCTGAAAAACCTTCACATATTCACGCCAACCTATTACCAGCAAAACAGCTAATGGCTTTTAAAGACTGCAAAAAAATAATGACATGGACAATCTGTCCATGAGCTCAATGTTCTGCTGTTAATGCTGTAGTCCATGAAAAAGGTTGAGAGCTTGTAAAATCAATTATGTCCCCTTATGAGCTTCACCTCTACTCAGTGTCTCATAACTAAAACTGTCCCTCAGATGTGCAAGGTGAATTAACAACATGTGTCGTGGCTTCAGCACATAAGAGCACATTTGTTCATTATGTATCCTACATTCCCGCTTCCTTTTGGCGATTGTGTCAGCCTCATTGGCTGCACTATTGTCGGGCTGACTGTGTCCCTCACACCTCTCTTTCTCCTGCCTCGCTCCATCTCCTTTGCTGTAATAGAGATCTATTGATTTTTTATCCCGAGTACTTCTCGCTGGGCATCTCGCTGCCTCTCTCACTTACGTATGCTGTGCGCAGCTCTGAACTTTTTTCAGGTCACTGAAGGGTGATCAATTAGTCTGCCTATTGGATTTTAATCTCCCAGTTTTTAATTCACAAGATGTAGCTGATACCAAGGCCCTCCTCCGGTATCCAGCAGAGCAAGATTCAAGGTTTTCTTAGGAGCTCCCCCCTTGCTTAGGTACTTCAAGGATTATTGCACCTAACTAAATGATGGGCCAGGATGGAAAAAAAACAGACCATTTGTCCCCTAAGCACCTCATATAAAACTCTAATGTTGTTTTCTTCCCATTAATCCAAAAGTAGTTTTAAATCACCACAGATTGACACCCCTGAGCAAAAAGGTCATCCTTGCTCTTTAGAAAACAGTGTCTCTTCACCTCCCCTCGCTGTATGTAGTGATAAAAGTAAACTGAGTGAAATGTGTTTTTAATTAAAAACAATTAAAAAAGTCATATTTTATGCTTAACTGCACTACAAGATTAAACAAAGATGCAAGCAAGAGCGGGGAAAGTCAACAAAGTCACACAGAGAGCAGGAAATAAAAGGGTGAAGTGTGCCCAATCATTAATCAGGCTGTCAGAGGCTGTCCAGATAATAATCTGAGACAACACATATCACGCTGGTGTGCAGCGCCTAATTACTTGACAGAGTCTGTGCTTGGACACTGAGAGGCAAAGTGGATGAGAGCAGCACCAGCACAGCCACCCTGCTGCCTGATGCCTCTAGGCACTTTGTTTAAACAGTATGATGTTTCTACTGTGGTGCAGCTCGGTGATCATTATTCACAAAGAGAACAGATACTGTTGCACAGCCAGGAACTATCGACAAGGGATGTGGTTGCAGTGCAGTTTAGCTCGAGGGGAGGTGTAATGATTATGACGCGTTTCACTCTAAAAGGCTTTTCTTGTTGCCCTCTGCTTTGTGAATCCGATTTTCCTACTTACTCAGAAAAGAGGTAAATAAAATAAAAACTAGGACTACAAAATTCAATACTGAATTTCAGATCACGAACCTCTTTTTGTTTTCTGAAATGGAAATGCGGTCAGTTTTCATTAGAAATAAAAAAAAATACAGTGTTTCTGTCCGGTGTAATAAGAGTGTGCTTCCAAAGTCACAGATCTTTGTTTATTCATCAGACTTCATTTCATTCATTAGGACTTTCAAGGCAGGATGAGAATCAAACTTGATGAATACAAAAGAGAGGGAGGCTATGAAAAGATTTTCAAGCTTTTCAGCTAGTTTTCACTGTCAAGGGCAACTGTGGAAGTTAGGACAGGATCCAGAAGAAAAACTTTCTGATAAAAACAGCTTGTTTGCTGGGTAGAAATGCAAATACAGGCCTACAAGAATGCAAAGGAGCCGTTGGAAGGTGTAGCTGATGTAGGATTAATAGCGTCATCTGCACTGGCGTGGCATGGGCTATGCAGAAGTGATGAAAAAGAAATGCTCTCTTCAACCTCAAGTTAAGTCTTTAAAGTTGAATAAATCTAAGGTGAACACAGCTGTAAAATAACAGGGTTTTTTTCTGTTCAGTGCCAAAACAGAAAGAAATTAATTCCAAAATTCATTGGAAGCCGAAGCAAACTAAAAGCTTTAATTTCTGGCTATCAAGCTTACCTAATAATGTTACATCTGTTAAAACTGGCTTGTTTACTTTGGTCCTATCAACCCCTTTCACCATCTTCAAGACTAGAACTAATTATGAATTGGCAACAACTCCTTTATTCTTTTTTAAAATGTTCTGTAGGCCCAAAATAATTTTGTGTTGATGGATACAATGAAGTATTTTACTCATAACACCTTTCAGAACTTTTACAGTCAACATACCTGTGTATTTTGCTGATAGAGTAGATAACATCATCTGTCAAGTCCACAGGAAAGATTTTGAATTAGATTATTAATGTTAAGAGTGTTTATTAAAAGAAAAACTGTGATGTTTTCCAAACCCTAACCAATTGGCTTTAAAAGCCTATTCTCACAGGCTTCAGTGGCCGAAACCTGACAAAATAGTGAGTGAAAACAAAAGAAAAAGAAAACACACAAAATACTTTTAAAACAAGTGTTATATTTGAAAAAAAAAAATGTGACTAAGAGTGATAAAATTATTTAGGAATGGAACTGTGTCACATTAGTTGGATCAAGTACACATTCGTAATTATGCTCAGATACACACATTCCTCAAGGATGGTGCAGTTATATCGCTGAGTTTATTAATGTATGCATTTACATTGTCTGCATTTTTTGTATTTTTCTGCCAGCTTCCCATTTCAGCTTTGGCCACAGCAATGGTGTAGCTTCCAGGCTCCATTAGGCTATGTAGTTAAAGTCTTCATAACTGTGAAGAATTATTGGTTGTTCTATGCAGGTTTAGTTTTATATGCTTTTGATTCGCTATCTGGTATAACAGATTGTGAATCTTTTCTCCCAGGTAACATTAGAGAGACTGGTGCATACATACTATGTACAAATATGTAGGGATTATATACTGATTGCATGTTTAGTGCACATGCTCATACTTGATACTGGAAATAAGTCCAAGTTTCTGTCTATTGAATGATTGAGTACATGTCCACTCCCCACAACATTACTGACTATGTGGTCAGTGTTGAGTGTAGTAGAGAAACACTTGGAGGGGATCTTAATGTGATCATGAGTCTTGGGTGGTCCAGGATGAGTCTTTCCAGGGTTTTAGCAATATAGGAAATCAGCGCCAATAGTCTGTAGTCCTATAAACTACTGGGATCCAGCGTCTTCGGCATAAGAAGGAGGTAAAATGAATTCCAGACCCTGCTACATAAATCTAACTAGAGCAACAGAAAGTTCAGTTTCCATTTGTCATGGCTGTGCATCACTGGGCAGAACCTAATGTAGAGCAGAATGCATTTCTATGTCCTTTGTTCTTATTTGTCATGATGACAAACAAGGACAAAAACACACACAGCTGCATGCACTCCTCTTGTTATTGGGAAATACTACAGCTTCTGTCTGAGTTTGTGGATGCACGCCTTTTAGTCCAACCTCTCTGGCTCTGCCACTTGGCCACAGCAATTTTGCAGGAGTGAACAATGACCTTTGACTCCATTACAGCTGATTGGATTGGTTCTCCTCCCCACAGCTGGCAGCCGGCCCAGCATTACACCCTGCAGTGACACAGTGGGGGCCACACACTGCTTACAGTGCTTACACCATGCTCACCCTCCTCCTTTCATTCATTCCCATATCCATCTGCCTCGCCTGTCTGACAGAAGTGCTTTTTGGTTACCATTCATCCACCTCTTTTACTTATGTCTTTCATTTCCTCTGGCAACTCTTTCCTAGACACTTCTTCAGTCCCCTCCTTCCTCTATGATGTATCGTATCTCTCTTCTTCATCTATCCACCTCTATCTTCAAACACCTCTACCTTCTTTTATCATGCTGTCCCTGTGCTACCTTCTATCTCTTACTTTTACAAGGGCTGTATGGTCACTTACACTTGTGTTTTACTCAACCTGCTGCATCAGTGTTCCAGCTCACTGGAACGTTGACATTCTGTGATATTTGCTGATGATGAGCTCAAGCTCCCCTTTTTTTCTTTTTTTTTTTTTATTCTAATACTCTTTATCTACATCCAACTTCAAATCACGCTGCATTTTCTGATTTTTCTGTGATGGTTCATATGGAGGGAGCACAGTACTTGCTACTTTTGGCTCATAGCAAAAAGGTTTTTGGTTCTAATCCCAACTGAGGCTTTTCTATGTAGACTTTGCATGTTCTTCCAGTTGCCATGTGGGTTCACTCTGGCTTCCTACCACGGTCCAAAAACATGTAAGTCAGGCTGATTGGTGCAGTTTTGCCTGCATGTGGTTTTATGTGCTGGCAATCTGTCCAGAGCATACCCTTAACTCTTTCCCCCCCCTTTTTTTTTTACATTTTCACAAATATAATAAAAATGCAAACCAGAAGGGGTTATCTCAGTAAAGCGTATTTACTGAATAAATTCTCGACTTGGAAAGAATTCTGTTAATCCCAAAGTTAATTTAATCCAAGTTTGAGCAGAAGAAGTATTGTGGGTTTTTTTTTTAATTGAATTGTTCTAAAACAAAGTGAAGGTTTTGGGGGGTTTTTTTAAGTGGTCATTCAGGAATCAGCTTCAGTGTCATGTTACCCTATTAGCAGAGATCTCTCCTGCTCCATTTCCAAGTGGAACAGTAAAAATTTGATTTTGTTACTTGTTTAACCTTTTTTCAGTGTCACATAAATGACCAGTGTCTTATGACCAAATTGTAAACTGATGAGAACTGAGAATGACAAGTGACAACATGTCTCTGACTTGGCTGGAAAATGAAGGTACATCAGTATTGTGCTCCAGAGGTTTGATCAGAGTTTTAATCAGAGCACTTATAGGCAGATAGAGTTCTAAGTATTCAATATTCCCCCACAGGAAAAGAACCATAAATAGGTTTCATTGTATTGTTAAAATATCGATTTAATTGTTCACAATAAAATATCATGACAAGTGTTTCTTGCTTGAGATGTGTTTTTTCATGATGCACCACCGGGTTATGTGCTGGGGCTCAGCGCCCCAAGAGCCCTGACCCAATCTAACCTCTTCTTATGACATTGGTCACTTCAAGATTTTTGACTCCCATTTTATTCCTGGACTCAGTTTGTGTTTTCTTTGATGTATGGCTTTGAAACTTTAGTTCAACATTTCAATTATGCTTTCCAAATTTCTATCAGCAGTTAATATTGCTTCATGTGCAATAGTTTGTTTAATGTCTTTTGTTTTCTTTATTTTTATTTTATCCAGTTAGGTTTGCAGTTGACCATTAAAGTCATTGTACTAATGGCAGCAACAGCATTTCTACTTAAGATGTAAGTGATTATCTAATGGAAGCAAGCATTTCTGGTCTTCGGTTTGGAAAGAGTCAAAGAGTCATTTCCAGTGTAGCTTCTCAGTCATCCAGGTCAAGATAATCATGTCAGCCTTTGATAGCAAGCAACTGTGCTTCATTTTGTGGCTCTTGACATTTCATTTTTAATCTAAAATGGCTTTTCTACAGTTCTGACTGGTGAGAAGGTTCATGCTTATAAGCTGCTGTAGGACATTCATTCTTGTGAGTCATTCACATCATGTAGATCTGTAAGCTTTCCCTTCTTTGGGTTGTTAATGTTTTTTTTTCCTTTTTGTCAACCATAGATATATTCCTCATATATTCAGCATTTCAGATGTTCTGGTCATGCAAATCAAGGTTAGAATGGTTGTGAAACTGCTAAGGGGAGACATTCAAGGATGCATCGCAGGTTCTGAGTCCACCTTTTCAGTGTTATGTCTCTTCACTCCTCTCAAGATGAATCAAGATGTTATAACAGCCAGTAAAAGTCCACACCACAACCAGACTGAAATGTTGTGTTGGAATCCACAGAGAGCTGCACTTAAAGAAATACCCAAAAACCTCAAAGAAGTTAAGAAACCTTGGAAAGATGAGTCAAAAATCCTCCACAACATGATGTAACAGACTGATAATGTTTAACAGAAAAACATCACTAAGTCAATTTTGAGGTTATTGCAGTTAAATGTGGTCTTACAAGCAAATGGGTCATTGAATGTACTTTGATTTTTTTGCTGAGTTACTTTGTAAGTTTTTGCTAAGTAATCATGCTGTTTGCTGTTTTGCTGTTTAGTTTTTGATAAGTAATCCTGACACAATGTTAATGCTGCATTTATGTAATTTTAAGGCCCAGATGATGTCCCGCTTAGAACTGAAAGAAGGGGTTATTTCTGTTTAACCTGACTTTACTATCCTTTTAATGTTAGAAGGAGAAAGTAATGAATTCATTTCACCTTGGTGAGACTCAAAAGAGACAAAAGCAAACATAAACTGCCTTCTAACCTCTGCGATCAAACATGGTTTTACATTTAACAGGAAGATAAAAGAGGGATTTAGATATAAACGTTTTCCTTTTACCTCACCATACACAGGGCTGATACCAAACTATAAAATAAATAAGTGTATGCGGAAAGAGGTGTCCAAATGCTTGTGGCTTTTTAAGCTATTACCACTTCATCAACTTTTATGATTTTTCTCTGTACCTACATCCTTTCTTCCATCTATTCCTTGCACACTCTTGGTTACCTTCAGCTCTTCTTTTTGTCTGCATTCCAGCACACGGCCCAAAGCTATGCTTTCAGGTCCAGGCCACTGCCATCTTGCATTACCAGTGCCTTGGTAAATCCAGTTGTACAGTTGTGTCCATATAATTAAGTGCACAAAAAGGCACACAAGCATGTTGTTACCGTTAGGCCAGTTAGGAAACATATCAGGTCTGAGTTCAAATAGCGTAAAAAGCATACAATGGAGTGAGTTAAAACAAAACAGTCCTGGAGAATCATTGAATGCCTGTGTAGAGGAGCTATTACAGGAAAAGTGAATTTTTAATTTAAAGTTATTATTTTAATGATTTACTTTTAATTGGAGTTATTGGGCTTTCTTGTAGAAGGAAGTAGCACAGCATATAAAGGCTAAGGAGGCAGCGATACTTAACTCATTAATACGAAGTGTTTTAGAGCAGAAATCCATTGATTCAGTCAACGAAAGTGATGGTTCTGTCTCTTATGTTATTCATGTGCTGAACACGTCTGAGCACTGTAGTTTGTTTGATGTTCTGGATGCTGTTGACACCTACATCATCAGAGTACCTCCCCCTTGAAGTCAGGAAATCCATAGTTCCTTTCAGCAAGCAGCTTATGACCAACAATAAATACGCTTTACTGAGATAACCCCTTGTAGTGGCCTTAATTACGGTGAGAAGACAGAAAAGACAGAACAGGGAAAAGTTTGTGATGAACAGAGAAGTTGATAAAGTGATAGATTTCAACACTGGAGTCTGTCTTTAATATCATACTTCAAACCATTTGTCCTGTAGTCTTATCTGTTTGTGTTTCAAGATACCTGGGACAGTGGTATTGCTATGTCATATATTATTTGAAACCTTTTCTATCCTAAGCTAAACAAGCAATGTTTGTACTTTTGCTTGACCTTGGAGGTAGAGAAAAAAACAGAAAGATAAGGGTAGCACTGTTCATTACACCAAGAGGTGTGTGTGTGTTTGTGGGGGGCAAGCCAGTGTCTTCCTTGTGAATGCAGAGGGTTGTGTCAGGTGCGGCATCCGACGTAAAACCTATGCCAAATAATCAATGATGCAAGTCACAAATCTGATTTCCATACCGGATCAGTCGCGGCGTGGGTTAATAACGACCACCACCAGTGCTGTTAACCTGCTGGGTTCTGATAGAAACTGGATTACTGTGGGACAAAGAAGGATGAAATGAGGAAGGCATGTTCAGAGAGAGAGAAGAGGAAAGTCAAGAGGCTAGGACTAAGAGTAGGGACTTTGAATGTAGGGACTATAACAGGAAAAACTAGAGTTCGTTGACAGGAGACCAGATAGAGAGGTAGCAAGGCCAGAAGCCTGGATACAGGGTTTAAGCTGTTCTGTTATTTTGAAAGGGGAGTTTGTTAGGAATGTTCTGGAGGTAAAAATAGTGTCAGAGTTATGAGTCTAAAGCTGGAAGTTGAAGGTGTGTTGTTTAATGTTGTCAGTGGTTATGCCCCACAGGTAGGATGTGAGTTAGAAGAGAAGGAGAAATTCTGGAGTGATGTAAATGAAGTGATGCAGAGTATCCCCAGAGGTGAGAGAATGGTGGTTGGAGCAGATTTCAGTGGACATGTTGGTGCAGCCAACAGAGATGATGAAGAAGCGGTAGGCCGGTTTGGTATCCAGGACAGGAATGCAGAGGGACAGATGGTGGTAGACTTTGCAAAAAGGATGGAAATGGCTGTAGTGAATATTTTCTTCCAGTAGAAGCAGGGACATAGGGACACTTATAAGAGTAAAGGCAGAAGCACACAGGTTGACTACAACTTGTGGAGATGATGTAATCTGAAGATTAGTGACAGCAAAGCAGTAGTGTGGGAGAGTGTAGCCAGACAGCAGAGAATGGTGGTGTGTTGGACAACCCTAGTGGTGAAGAAGATGAAGAAGACAAAGGCAGAGCAGAGGACGAAGTGTTGGAAACTGAGACAGGAAGAGTGTTGTATGTTTTTTAGGGAGGAGTTGAGACAGGGTTTGGGTGGGAGACAGTGGTGAAACCAGCAATGCTATATGGTTTGATGACACTAGCACTGAGGAAGAGACAGGAGGCAGAGCTAGAGGCAGCAGAAATGAAAATGTTGAGGTTCTCTTTGGGAGTAACAAG
>JAOWBL010000278.1:0-17965 GCA_028564865.1 Zenarchopterus dispar | reverse complement strand
GGGGTGAACAAGCTGGTCAGGAGGACCGGCTCCTGTCCTGGGCTGCCCACTGGAGTCTGTGGAGGAGGTGGGTGGGAAGATGTTTATGACACTTTTCAGATGTGCAATAACTTCAAAAACCTCCACAGTTGTTATGTGTATAGACCATATTATTATTTGATCTTTTTTTGGTCTATAGTATTTGATTCTTTGCACTTTTATGTTGTTTTTTGCTTGTTTTTTTATTTATTTTTTTATTTTTATTTTTTTGCTGCTGTGTTCAGTGAATTTCCCTGCTGTGGGGTCAATAAAGTTTGATTTAATCTAATCTGATGAGGCTTGAAATCTGAACAGCAAAGTGACTTCGTCAGGAACGTCTCAACGGTTATTGATCCTTTCTTCAGATCCAGGTTCAGGAAATATTAACAGTTTCTGTAGATACATATCGACCTCCAAAAACAGAGAAGATGAAACTTGTGTTGGAGCTTTTGCAACAATAATGGACTGAAATAATCAGTTCTATCAAAAGTATTTTTCTATCAGTGTGGAGAAAATTAAAAATAATAATAGTTACTAACAATGTTTTCCCTTTTTAATATTAAGACTGAGTTCCTGGAGGGGTTTAAGTATGCTGGGCTCTTGTTCATGAAGAAGAAAAGAGCAGGAGACCTGCAGGGTGACTGTCCAATAGCAGACCACAGTCGCCCGCCCATCATATATCCAACATGAGCCACTCAGCACTTAAATCCTTAACAATTGATGCAAATTAAAACAGCCAAACATTTTCAAAAGCGAGAAAACAAGAGCCTTCCAATGGTGTATGGTGTAATACTCTAGACATAATGGTAAATGTACATTTAGTGAAGGAAGATAAACCTACAGCTTTGAGGGGTGAGAGTGAATGACAACAGACATTACCGAGAGGTTTATTGAGTTTAGGAGAACAATTTCTGCGATATTTGAGCTTTAGAGGCAGAAAAACCATCCCAAGCATTTTTGATTGAACGTTTACTTTTTTTTTTTTAATTGCTCGAGGAGGATTTCCATCCCTTTTTGCACTAAACTGTTAACAAAAGTCTGACGGTTTAAAATAAATTAGCTCCAATGTGGACGGAGCCTCAGAAACTCCAGATTTTAAATTCTAAATCATTTTTAAAAACTTAATGAAACCAGAGCAGACAGATGGCTTGAGGGTTAGGAGAGGACTAGTCTCTGGGGGTTCGAGTTAGAAGATCCCTATTCATGCTCCAGTCCAGTCACCCTGCTGTGCTCTGTTAACGTCAAGGGAGATGAAAGGTTTGGTTCCACAGTTATACTCCTTTGACAGGTAGTAACAGAGAAGTACTGGGGGTAAAGTCGGTGCTCATTGTAAGAGTAGAGTTCAGGATCATTCAAAAATCCTGGGCATGATCAGCCAGCCCTTCCAAATCTTTAAAGGAGGACACTGAGAGGTTCCGAGAGCAGTTGAGATATGTTCTCTCCAGAGTTTCTCATTTCTGGCTAAGGCAGACATGCCATCAGAACACTTGCTCTCTAGCTAATCCTGAGGCTATTGTTTAGCAACCTTGGGGAGTCTCCATCAACTGAAGCTCCTCCTCCAGCTATGTTGACATCGCTGGAGGAGTAGCAGGGAGCTGAGTCCAGCACAGCTGTGTTTCCCACAAGTATTGCCTGGGCGAATCCTGATTTTTATTGATGTTTTTCAGCTCTGACTGTAGAAATCACTCAGTCATTAGAGATATCAGGGACGTGTTCCTGACTGTGGATCACAAACTAGAGGAAAAGATGTCTTTGGGACATAGGAACGCTCTGTTAAAACACAAACCTGAGAGGGACTACTTCCTGGAGAGCAGAGGCAGAATGAAGAGGAAATCCACAGAATATGTCCACAGCTCTGTGTGAAAGTGGCTGCTGACCCTCTGACATGGCACCCAAGAGCACTGTTTATGTTTTGTTGGAATTGAACGGGCCAACTATCTTCTTTATGAACAGTTTTTAAATAACATATTCATTCATCAATGACAACATCAGATGTGTGCGTGTGTGACAGAAAGATCTGAGTCTCTGAACTTAGATTCAACATCCTTCTTCTGAAACTAGAAGAACAGTCAAAAGATGTGAATCAGGAGGTTTAGAAACAGCCTCACTCAACATGTTCAGTTTGTGGTGACTGGATGAAGACTGTGGGGGCTTCAGATTTGTGTATGTTTAGTCTTCAGGAAAATCTGGGCAAACATCTGCAACGAAAATCAGGTCAGGGTTTTCTTACAAGCAGATCTTATTACACAGGAAATGTTGTAGACTGGAAAACACACACACATACACACACTTAACCAAACCACACACACACACATACACACACACACACACACACACATTCTTAACCAAACCACACACACACACACACATACACACACACACATAACCAAACACACACATACACATACATACACACAGACTTAACCAAACACACACATACACACACACAGACTTAACTAAACACACACACACTAAAAAGACCAAACAACAATATGGCCAATATACATAACAACAACTGTGCGGATTTTTGTGGAGTTCTTGTACATGATCCATGTGTGCAGTGACATGAGGAAAAATTAAGTAAATCCAAGATCCAAGTAAAGATGTTGTGAAGATGGTTGGGGGATGGTGATGGTGTCTGCTAGCCTGGAGATGTGTGAAGAGGGAGGAAGAATGTTGTCAGAGGGGGTGGGAGTGGAGTCAAATCTGTTAAAGAACAGATTCAGTTCACTGACCCATCGCTGATGTCCTATGCTCAACTACATGACTCCATGAATCCAGGTAAAACCAGTAAACCGTCTGGACTACAATAATGTGTGAATGGCACAAAGGCCTGGATGACTACTAGCTTCCGGGTGATCTTCACCTACTGCTCTTACCTGCAGGTGACTGACAATGCAGAACGGTTCAGGGCGGCTCAGTCCACAGGTTGATGTAGATGACAGCTGGTGGGCTCGGCCAATCAGAAGGTCCCCTGTTGCTGGATAACAGCTGCCTTCGGTGCACATGTCACTGAGCTCAGGTAGGCCAAGATCCTCATCCAGGACCTCGCCCACTGAGGCCCCACTCTCCTGAGCGCAGGCAAACAACTGCCAAGCTAAAAAGAAAGATTCTTATTATGAAAACATCAAGAAATAAAGCAGGACCAAGCCGATATGGGATCTGTCAGGTTAGTTTTAAGTTATCTGGCCTTACTAATCCTAACAATTTAGATCACCAGAGGTCATAGCAGCAGCTACCGGACAAGACCAGAGCAGACTCATCTTAAACATAATTTCATCCTAGATCTGCTGCTGTAGACCTACACTGCAGAAGGACACCAACATGATCTACCGAGAGGTGCCCCTCACCCTTCTTCTCTTTCCTTTCTTCAGAGCAATCCACACTTATTGATTCGAAGGATGTCATCAGCATATTTGATTTCCATTGTTCTTGTAGTTTGTTCTGCTGGTCTGCTCCTCTTTTTCTCTTTTGTAGATGTTTGCAGTCCAGAGCTTCCAGGGCTGCATGCTGACCTGCAGCTCCACCCTCAGTAATAGATGCTATATTAATAGAACTGAATCAAGCCACATCAATCTGCTGATCAGTGACGTGTTCTGACTGATTAGTTAGGCTGAGAGGGTGAAGTCAGTCTCAAATAATCAATTACTATCATGGATCTGGATCTTGGATGACGCCTGTGTTTAAAATTGACTTGGAGAAACTGTTAAATAGGATCTGGACCACAGCAGCACAAGTCTCTCCAGGCCAACCTGTTGATCCAGATGTTTCAGGACTGAGTGTTCAACAGCACTGATCACTTTGATCAGTGCTGTTGATCATTGATCACTTACAACAGTTGACACCATCTGATGATATGCAACAGGGGCGGGAGGGGTGGCAGGCGAGGGGGGAGGGGCCCTGTGCTGGGGGTAGCATTGGGGCAGGTATTGGGTGCTCCCCTCTGCTGGGGTGGTGTCTGGCTGGTGGTGATCCAGCACGCTCCTCTGCCCAGTGGCCTTCCTTGGGGTCACTTCAGGTGTCCAGTCTATGGCTGGGGATGGGTCTGGGCCCTGAGGGATACCACCCTGCACACCACATTTTTCCTTTTTTTTTAAATGTACCCAGACATACACTTCATTTAATTTTTTTTTTTTTTTAAACACCTCCATTTGACTGGGGTGGAGGAGGGATGGCTGAATGATGGTGGGATGTTTGGGCCCCGCTCGGCTGGGTGGGTCCCAGGGGGCCTTGGGGGTCTGGGCTGTTGGTGCTTTTTTCTGCATTTCAGAGAATGCCCGCGGCAGGGTCCTTGGGGTGTTGTGTGGGGCTGGGGCACACCTCAGGTGATAGGCTAGGCGCAGGCCTGCTGGGTGGTGTGGTGTGTTGGGATATTGCTGTGCTGGCTGGTGCATCCAGGGGGCATCTGGCCGCCCTGGTGTTGTCCTCAGAATGTAGGCTGCGCCCTCTTGTTTTGTTTTGCTGCCGTTGTGTTGGGCGGTGGATGTCTTGAGTCCTTGCCCCCGTGCCCCCCCAACCCTCCTCCTGGGTTGGGTCTACCGGTTGGGGCCCGTGGTTTGGGCTCCAGCCCCTGTCGGTGGTGGATCGGTCCTGGTTTGGGGCCCGGGGGCTCTGGGGGCCTCCTGGGCTGGTCTCTCTCCCTGCCTGAGGGGCCGGCCGGGGGTCGTACGCTCATGGGGGATCCAGGGAGGGGGGCTGAGTTGTTGGCAGGTGATGATGACAACAACTACCCTTGTTGGTGGTACTTGTACTAACTATAGTATCAGTAATGATGTTAGGATTAATATCGTTATTGGTTCTAGGGTTGTTGTTGCGGTTCTCTTTTGTCACCATTGTTATCAATATAATATGTGCTTTATCTGCAGGTATACGTACAGCTCCTTCTTGTGTGCGCATATGTGTGTGTGTGTGTGTGTCTCAAAAACGATCACCACATTACACACACTGCAGCCATCACTGTCTTTGTCTTTCTGTCAGTCTGGTACTTTTGTGTTTCACGTCGGTGGTTTTAGTCCTCATTTGCAGAATTAGGAAGTTAGACATTAATAAAGTAGGTGAGATTAAACTCTCTAGGAGGACTGGTGAAGAACACACCTCACATTAACACACCATATGAAAATATCTGCTGCAAGATTAAAATGCATAGATACACACACACACACACACACACACACACACACATACATACATTGGATAAAGGTTTTACCAAATTATGGTACTAACCATTAAAATATGTACAGACCAAAAAAAAAAAAGACATGTAACATGGTTGTTTTAACTCCAGGACGTTCCTTTAACTTCTGGAAGAACCAACTTTAACTCCAAATATATTTACAGATTCATACTTGATCCGGATTTTGTTCAAGAAGCTGATTCAAGGACTCTGTTCAGCTTCATCCCTTTGGGCCATTGTGGCTTTGATTTGAAAGTGGAGACAGGAAGTGGGGGTGGGGGTGACAGAGTGTGTGTGTGTGTGTGTGTGTGTGTGTGTGTGTGTGTGTGTGTGTGTGTGTGTGTGTGTGTGTGTGTGTGTGTGCAAGAGAGAGAGTGGGGGAGCAGGCTGGGACTAGAACCCGAATGGAATCATCTAGAAGGAGATCATCTCGACACTGGGATTTCTGTCAGGAGGTGAATAGTTTAAAAAAAAAAGGAAGAAGAAGAAAACAAAAGTATCTAAGTTTAAAATCTTGCTTTAGTTCAGTTCTGAGCCTTCAGGTTTAAAACTAATTTCAGATCATGTAAAAACAAGGATTTCTTTATTTGCCCCAAAATAAATGACATGAAACTATAAAAAGGTGGCAGAGTGAGACAGGATAGAACCAAAGACCATTCTGGTTGAATCAGCTGAAGAAACTATTGCTGGCCCAAGACAGGTCCACCAGAACCGACCATAGACAGAAAATCTGACAGAAACTGGACTCATTTGAAGAAAGTCAGATCCAGGTTTTAAGCATCACCTCCACATCAGAAACAAGTCTCACCAGAACTCAGGTCCAGATCTGAGTTCTGAAGATCTGAAGACTGAAAACTGATCAAGATAAAACTAGTTCTTGTTTGACTATAAACGTGTGGTTGGCTGAATTCAATATTTTCTGGACTCTCAGAACCACAAATGTTCTGATTCCTGCTCTGTATTCACTGAAGATGCTGCAGATGTTCAGAAAGACCAGACTCTGAACCCGCACCAGAAAGACCAGAATCTGAACCTGGACCAGGGAGAAACTGAGAGCCAGTTTTGAGATCAGGTTAAACTGACTTAATCAATCAGCCAATAAGAAACAGCTCAATAAACCGAATTCATGAATGAACCCACAAAAAATCAATAACCTCATCAGGTTTTAAAGTCTCTTTCCTGGGGTAAAACAGCTGTTTCACAACCAAATCCGGTTCGGTTTGGTTCACTTTCAGGGCTCCAGATAAACAAAAAACCTCTAGTAAAAGTTCTGATAAACCGGATCAAGCTACAGTTTGGAACCTGACACTAAACCAGACATTAAGACAGGTTCCAAAGGCTGAAGCGGTTCTGCAGAACAGAACCAGAAGCCGACCCAGTTTAAGCGACCACAACAGAGTTTACGTTAGTTTGAAGGATGTAAATGAGGAAAGTCGAACTCACCAAACAGCAGCGCGATCCGGACCTGCAACATGTTTCAGAACAAGAACCACCGAACCCACGTCAGAGCGACCAGAACCCTCAGACCCCCTCACACTGTCTGGAGAGTCTGGTGCCGGTCTATCGGGCTCCTCAGACCATTCCTCCCTCACAGCTCCTCCTCCTCCTCCTCCTCCTCCTCCTCCTCCTCCTCCTCAGTCACCTGAACCTCGGAACGGAGAACTGGACCCTTTCACAATAAAAGCAGAGCGCCTCAGTCAAACGAAGAAGACATAAATACTCAATATTCAGATCAAAAACAAACAAACCAAAAAAAACCAAAAAAAAAAAACGGAAAAGCTTTTTCTCAAGGCTAGACCTCCAATATTATGAGAAAAAAACTTTTTGACATGCTAGAAAACTTGTCCTGTCATGGTTGTGAACTTGTTACTCCATCCCTTCTCTCTCTGGAACCGAGGCGCGGGGAGGGGGGTAGCTGGGTTAACGATTCTGCTCTCTAGTATTAAAAGCCAATGTAAAAAGTTGGGTTTTTAGTAAAGATTTAAAATCATCTAGTGTCCTGGCAGACCTGATATGAAGAGGTCTGCCAGGAAGTTCTACGCCTCTGAGATATGCATGTTTCCTGTGATGGTGGAGCACTATCTGAGTAAGTTCTAGTTGTCCTAGTGAACCTAGCGCCAGTGAGCCTAGATGATTTTTGTTGTTTAGACTAGACAGAATATTTAGTAGTTCCCATTTGAATGGGGATTTTTTTGTTGATCCTTTTGTTTGATACTTTGCTTCCCATCCGATTATCCTTTTGTTGGTTCTTGCGAATAAACTGCCCTTTTGAACTCAACTCTGCAACTGGCCATCTGGACATCCTTACCAGGCACAACATTTCCTCCTGTTTGTGTGAACTAAAACTCTGGTTCTGGTAGGTTCTGGTGAGCTCTTGTAGGTTCTGGTGAGTCTTACTTGGAGTTACCAGAACTAAGGGTTAAGATGTAGAGGTTAACACTGTCCTGCAAACAGCCTAAGTGATGTTTGGAGAAGTTTTAAACTTCCTGCGGAAGGCAGACTAAACACACACACACACTCAGACTGACTTCACATGGAAACAGCCTCATTTCTGAGATTCCAGAAGTTATTTAGTTTTTCATATCAACAAAACAATATTTGAACACTAAGATAAAGACTAAACCTTCATATTAAATCAATTTAAGTCAACAGAAGCTCAACAACAGATGAAGAAAATATGAGTAATACCTGACTAAAACAATAAAAATGAAGACTGAAATGCAAACAACAGTAGCGTCAGGATCGTGTGGACACAGTAAAAGACCTGGACACACCTCTTGTGGTGTCATCCACAGGTGTCTGAGGAGAGACTTCTTTTTACTACCATGTGGGTAGGAGCTAATCTGCCCAACCATAACCCCTAACCTCTAACCTGTAACCCTAAGAGTCACTACTGTTTTCCCAGGTTTGTAAGACAGCGGATTTTTTTTCCATCTCTTTAATATCATGAAGATCAGGAGCATCTTCTCCCAGAGTGCTGCTGAAAAAGTAATTCACACGTTTGTAACTTCTAGACTAGATGACTGTAATGTTTTATTAGCAGGACGTCCAAGTAATTCTCTGAACGTCCTCCAGATGATCCAACATGCAGTAGCTTGAATGTTGACAGGAATCAGCAGGAAAGACCACGTCTCTCCAGAGGACAACATCATTCAGGTGACTGGACTGACTACACAACAGCACTTGATGAGAGCAGACTCCGCCTGAAAAGAGATTCAGGTCTTTTGGTGCTCCTTAAGATCTTGTATGACCCTGTAAATACATCAGCCACTTGGATGGAGTGGTCTGTTGGACCAGCATCTCAGCGCTACAATCACACGGGTCCTGTGACCAAAGACTCCCAGATATATTCTTCTGACCGTGCCTGAAATCCCACGAGTCCGTCTACTGACTAGACAATTAAAAAGTGTCCTAAAATGACAATAATGCAATTACTTCAGTCAAGTGAAACTTTTCGTGCACCTAATGGGGAAACTGAAGTATAAGGTTTACACAACTGTAGCAACTTTTCTTTAACTTGACCAGTGTTCCAGTGCAATCTACAACTGTGTAAGTTTTTACTTTCTGGTTATTAGTATATGTCCATTTTTTCTCTTTTAGCCTTTTTTTAAGCACACTTATCTTCCTAGGCACCAGAATTCATTGTATTGTAGGTCTCTTAAATAGGTGTTTACACATTGGTTTCTTTTTTAGGACTGCTGGACGTTAATGTGGGAACTGTCAGGCAGGAGGTCTAGAGGAAGACCAAAGAGGAGTTTTCTGGATGTTTATGGTTCACTGAAAAAGTTTGATTATTTATTATGCTTATGCTCTTGACTGTCCACTTTGCTGCTGCAAAGATGTAAATTTCCCCAATAAAGTAATCGGTTCTAACTGTTGTTAGGCCCAGATGAACACTTTAAAGCTTCACAGACATTTGTGAGCTTGATTTTCAGTTTGAGAGAGAAAAGAACCCCCTGTCTTTCATTCTTCTGAAGATCTTCCACCCCCCAGGAGACAAAGACATTCCTGAACACACACAGTCTTCCCCCTCGGTTTAATCTCACCTGCAACAACAAAGGAAATGTGTGTGTATCTGCAGGCTACCACAAGTTCAGTCATTACCCACAATACACTGCTGCAGACACACATGTTAAATGAGTCATCAGATGTTGAGGGGGGGTTCAACCACCACTCCCCCTCTGCCTTGCAGACACACACACACACCAGTCATGTTATCGTTGACAGCAGTGATGATGAGTCTCAGCTGTATTATTGTTCATTCGTCTTAAACGAACATTCTGAAGTTAAATCCAACACGTCTTTTATTATTAGATTTTCAGCAGCGTAAGCTTCCATTAAGGACCAAAACAATGTGACCTGAAGCAGTTTAAAATCAAAACAGAATGTGTGTTTGTGAGAAAAATAGCAATGAATGTCAGGACAGTGTTCAGCGCAGTTATGTCAGAATAAATGCCTATTTTAATCAAATTCAACAGTTTCAGGAAAATATTCCTCAGAGTAAAACAGTGAAGATCCGATCATCTGTGGTGCATGATATCATCAAACAATTGAGTGAATCAAGATAAGTCTCTGTGTTTCAGGGACAAGGCTGAAGGTCTAAAATAGATCTGGAGATCTGCAGGTCCTCAGGCAGACCATTCTCTTCTGGACTCAGGAACACTTCTACAGATCTTTTCTAGGTGCGTTTCTACTCGTGAGAGTTCTGGGTATATTTTTAGGGGCTGGATTGTTTACATGTGTCTCTGTTATCAGGAACAGTCCTGTAAAAGTGGCCTTCAGGAACCTTTTATGGAGCAAAAAACATCCCTGCAGCTGGAGAGATTCTCAGGTTGGCCAACAGGAACTTCCTGGTGGGGGTCTCTTCTGATTGGGATTTCTAAATTACGTTCCTCCCTCTCATGTGAACATAAACGATGTAACCACAACCCATTTGAACTGTTGGGACCACAGACATTTTACTACAAATACATTTGATGAAGGTGGAGATATCAGGAAAAAACAACAGATGGACCGGTGAGTCTGTTCAGGTCTTTTTGGAGTATTACGCCAGTGTAGAGATCTGGTGGGATTGTTTTAAATTTTAAAAACAAAAACAAAAGTGACATCCATTTTGTTCATGTTTCTTTTTCTCTTTATTTCATCTCCTTATATGGTGCTGGCTGTTAGTGAACAGCAAAAATGTGCATTACTGCCACCCGGTGGTGGGCTGTGTTATTTTTCAATCAGAGGTTCTTGTGTGGTCCGACTGTGTAATAAAGACATCGGCTGAAGGACTGAGGACATGGTTGGTCCTGTTAGGTGTTTCCAGCTCAGGCATTTACCCTGATCTAAACATCATCCAGACAGGCCGCTGTCTTCCCTGGGCAAAAGATCATTTAAAATGGTCGAAGGAAAAATACTGTTCTGTGGTCAGATGAATAAACATCTGAAGTTCTTGAAATCATGAATCAAATCAAAGTTTATTTATGGAACACTTTTCGTACAATAAAATGTAACACAAAGTGCTTTACCAGTAAAAACAAAACCAGTCCCCTCCGACTCTGATCACCATCAATGATGTAACACAATCAAAGGCTAAAATATTATGACATGAAACTAGTTTAAAAGCTGGAGAGCATTACCAGCGCAGGGTGAACTGAAGGAGGTCCCATGACTCTTAAGTAGCTGCTGAGGAAATGCAGAACGGGTGTGGCTCAGTGGCAGAAGTTGTGACGGTGTTGAGAAGGAGGTGTAGGATCACGCCCTGATCCCACAACACTGTCCTGCAGACAAGAAGAGGAACCATCCAGCTTCTTATCAGTTTAGTTCAGAAGCATCTGATGGTTCCAAACCTGAACCCTGACACAATAAAGTTTCCACTAACTACAGACTTTACTAAACAGAAACGTCTGAAGTTTGGTTTTAAAGGTGAAGGTGGTGTCAGCCTCCTGAACCCAAACTGGAAGTTGTTTCTATAGTAACGGTTCCTGATAGCAAAAGACCTGTCCTCCAGATCTACATCTGGATCTTCTAGGAACTAAACCTGAACTCTGAGAGCAGAGAACTCTGATATCAAGTCTGTAGATAACCAGGAGTTTGGACCTGTAGGACTTTATAAGTAACAGAAGTTTGAATTGGATTGTAAATTTTACGGGGGGTCGGTGGAAGGAGGCTAACAGAGACGTGATCTTTCCTGCTGGTTCCTGTCAACATTCAAGCTGCTGCATGTTGGATCATCTGGAGGACGTTCAGAGAATTACTTGGACGTCCTGCTAGTAAAACATTACAGTCATCTAGTCTAGAAGTTACAAACGTGTGAATTACTTTTTCAGCAGCACTCTGGGAGAAGATGCTCCTGATCTTCATGATATTAAAGAGATGGAAAAAAAACCCGCTGTCTTACAAACCTGATTAATATGATGTTTAAAAAACAAATCCTGATCAAAAATAACTCCAAGGTTCCTCACAGTTGTGCTGGAGGACATCACAGCATCATCTAATCTCTTCCTAAGGTGTCCATCCATCTTCTTCCACTTATCCATGGTGGGTTCATGGAGGCAGTAGCCTAACCAGGAAGGCCCAGACTTCCTTCTCTCCAGCCACTTGGTCCAGCTCATCTGGGGGGATCCCGAGGCGTTCCCAGGCCAGCCGAGAGACATAGTCTCTCCAACGTGTCCTGGTCTTCCCCGGGGTCTCCTCCCAGTGGGACATGCCCAGAAAACCTCACCAGGGAGGCGTCCAGGAGGCATCCTCACCAGATACCCGACCCACCTCATCTGGCTCCTCTCAATGTGGAGGAGCAGCAGTTCTACTCTGAGCCCTCCCGGATGACCGAGCTTCTCACCCTATCTCTAAGGGAGACCCCCAACACCCTACAGAGGAAACTCATTTCCACTGCGTGCAACAGTGATCTCGTTCTTTTGGTCACAGCTCGAGACCATAGGTGATGGTAGAAACATAGAACAACTGGTAAAGATTGATAGTGGAGGTCTTCTGTCCATTGTTGTTCCTCAAAGACTCCATCAGCTTTTCACCGATTCTGCTTTTGAACTAAATCATCATTACAACCCACTTATGTTTCATCTTCGGTTAAGATGAAGGTTTCAGTGATCCGACAAGGAAAACTGAATAGATAGTAAATGATCAGTATCACAGACACAAGTCGCCTTCATATTCTCCATAAAATCCATTTTAATATACAAAGACATGGTTTCCACATGAAATAGGAGCACAGCTGCATTTATTGAGAGCTTTTGTAAAACATTGTCCATCTAATCAGCTTTAACATCTTTGTGTCTTTGCAGATCACTTCCTACAGGTCTGCAGGCCAGTTGTTGTAGACGGTCGGACACATGTACTGTTTCAGCAACAGGTTCACCCTCTCCAGGTCTCCTCCCACACCACTGTGGACCAAAAACCCAGAATATAAAACTATCAGAACATGAAAAACAGCATCAGGCAGAAATCCGATGGAAGACAACATGATGATAATTCAGTAATGATATTCAAAGTAAAACCAGTGTAGAAGTCTGAAAGAAACTCTGGTTCTTCTACTGACCACCAGGGTCTGGATCCAGACCTGCAGTTCCTCTACTGACCACTAGGGTCTAGATCCAACAGTGAGTTAACTTCTATTGACCTTCATGTTAAAATATTCAGCTTCACAGCAAAAATAAATACCTTTACAATATGGTACAAAAACAATTTTGGTCTCCATAGTTAGATTTCACATCAATGACAACTGTGCAGGGGATTTCTTTTAACCTCATCAGGTATAATTATAATCAAACCACTAATTTATATTTAAGTAGGGTCATGGGTTATTGATGACAGCTGCATTGCTGTCTATAGAATGATTTATAGTTCTATGTAAAAACATATCTGTACACGGGCTTTCTACAATAGTAAGAACTAATATTTGCTCCTTGTTGTTTTGCAGTAATTCCATCACAAACCACTAGGTGGTGGTGTGGACTGTTTTCTGCAGTGCTATATCTAGCAGGGCTTCCTTGATCTCACTTGGAGATTACGACTAAGCAGATCTAATGTGAGTTGGAGCTGATAAATATTAAACATCAGTAAAATAAGAAGATGAAGTAGTAGGAAGTGGAAATGTGAATAATGCTACCAGTGGCCCAATCACATCTGGAGATGTCCATGTTGATCTGATATGTAGCTGCATGTGGATACCTGTATTTCAGGGTATGGTGAAGGGTGGGGTTCAATGCTAATGTGGACATACATTGTCGGTTTGACACTGAAGCATAAAACAAGCTCATGGTTTCAAAGAGTCAGATGTCACTTTACTTGTACGTCACATTCTCGGTGAAACGCAAGTTTATATTTCCTGGACTGTTGGGCTAGCAAGATCCAATGTTGGTATGAGTATGAGTGACATTACAGAGGTTTTGTTCAGTTCAGTTCAACTGATTGATTAATTGATGATTGATGAGTCCATCATTTACAGTTTTGTATGTTTTCGTCTATGATCAGCTGAGTGTCACTGTCATCATGGCAGCAAGTGTGTCAAAGACATCCCACCTCTTCCTGACTCCTTCCATGCGACGCAGGAATGCACAAACTGAGCTGTGTTTGGCTTTGGATCGCAGGAACTCAGCATATCGGTTGGAAAATTCGATGTCCCCTAACTGTCTCCGATGATCCAGACCTGTAGACCAGAACCTCCTGAAACACAAAGACCTTCATTATGGGGGAGGAACGAACCAATGTGTGGTCCAAGACCTGCAGACCAGAATCTCCTAAACCATAATCAAAGATCTTGTGGCTGAATTTGTAGCAGTGTCCCCACACTTCAAACTTGTAGAACTCAACCTCACTGCCCTGTACCTGTATGTTTAGTTTTTGTTGTTGGCCCTCACATAAAACTGAGAGTCACTGAGTATCTTCATGTTCTAAACCACAGACTACATTTTTAGATATATTTTTTATAGTTTTATATACATAAATCTAAGTCTATATGTATGCAGGGTACAATACATCAAACAGTAAAAAACTATGAACAATACTGAGTACAAAAGATAACCTGGATATAAAACTATACAAAATGAAACAGAACATTCTGTGGTTCTACACAACATCCTAGAGTTTCTGAAAGTAGAATGGGAGGTGGAGCCTTCAGGTACCAGGTTCTTCTGGAACCAGCTAACAGTTTGTGTTCAGGGAGCAGACACCCTCTACTTTTAAGATTAACCTTCCTTTTTTAAATAAAGTTTATAGTTAAGGATGGTTCAGGTGACCTGAAACATTTGCTAGTTATGTTGCTTTAGACCTAGAATGCTGGGACATCTCCCATGATACACTTCACTCTGTTGTCTTCTACTCCAACTCTATTAATGACATCATTGTTGTTGTTATGAACTTGTGTTCTTCTTCCTATCAGGTGTTCCTGACCTGGTGTTGTTCTTCTCTCCTCTTTCTTGTCCTCTCAACCGGTCCAGGTGGACCCTTGTCCTTCCTGAGTCTGGTTAATTCATTAAATTAATGTATCATCTGGATGGGGAGAGTGATAGTCTTCTCTGTTCTCACCACTCTACTCAGAGACCTCTGATCTGAAATGCTGTAGCTCCCTGACTAGACTGAGCTGCAGCTGAAGCGCGCTCTCTCTATGTTACCTCTGTAGAAGATGGTCAGGGTGAGGTGACCCCCCAATCATTCAGCAGAGGAAGTGGTGGCTCTGCTGAACCCTTTCTCAGAGAAGTGATGTGCTGTGACCACAGACTGTAGAAAGCAATGGATGAAGCATTTGGCCACATGACTCACTGGTTTCTGAAGATGGTTTTGAATACCATTTTTCTTCATATGGGGCACAGCCATGTTGCTCATGAAGCCAACAGGTGCATGCCCACTGTAATGTCAATCAAAGTTAGCTTTGCTCCAAGCTCCTTTAGTGGAATCCAGAAATATCTGCAGATCTGCTGTCAGACATTTACAGTAGAATATACTGTTTAACATGTTGACTCAATGGTGAAATAAAAAAATAAATGTCAGGGTTATCCAATGCAGGTTTCTAAAAAACTGGTGGTTGCTTCGCTACCATGACGATTACAGATGAGGAAGTGATAACAGCTAGCCATTGGCTGAACTGACAATCATATCAGAAATAAAATTTAAAACTTTATGTAAACTTTCCTGATGTACAAAAGCGTTCACCCCCTCAGAGTTGAGACGGATGTGAAATCAAATGACTGAGACCAAAACAGTTTTCTGAACCAGACTGCAAATATGTTTATTTCTGCTCTAAAGTTAAACATTTTAACATGGAATTCAATGGTGACCAACTCACTTTTACAGTCTCTAGTGGTTAGTTGAGGAACTAAAACGAATCTGAGTTTCACAACCTGGAGATTAGATGGTTGGTGCTTGGCTGTGACCAGGACACCATGTCTATGAAGCTTAACCTGAGGCATTTTCTTCTTCTGACCATCTCCACAGCTGAGTTGTTGATAGTAAACAATTTAGTTTGACTTATGAACATTCATGATCAGGTTGTTAGTTTTATTCTGTCATGGGTCATCAGAGTGAATATCAGAGGGCTTTTAAGTGGAAAGGAACATTACAGAAAGATGGTGTGAAGAGCTAAGGTGGGGCAGGCTGCTGCCTTGAATGTCTTCTTGATATTTGTGTAGGCCATATCCAATGTATTCCCTCTCTTGTTGCAAAGTCAACATGCTGATTAAAATTAGGGAGACCTGTCTTCATCTTAGCTTGATTAACATACCTGCTTCAATGAAAACGCCCTCTGGAAGGGAATTTTGCAGCTGAGTGATGGAGAACATGCAGGCCACTTTGGTTTTTGCACCCAGTGCTGTGATGGTGATAACAGTGAGTTTCCTGAGCAAGAAGAGGAGCCCAAACTTTACAGTCACAATTTCAATAACTGAGGAGTAGTGACTTGAGACAACTTCAACATCACTGTAGTTACTGTGACCCTGTAAGCACCTTTGACATTTTCATGCGGGAGATCCAACGTGTGATTGTCTCTAGTGGGGCTGTTCACACACTGATAGAAGTTTGATGGTGTTTGTCATGGTTGGAATCTACAGTAATAACCACCAGGATGTTGAGTATGCAACCTCGCAACAGTTGCAACAGCGGCTGACACCACCTCTCAGCCCTACAACAGCTGAAAGTGGAACGTAAACAATGAGAATAAGACAATAAGATAATAGATATTAATAGTGTCCATGAAATCCCAGAACAGATAAGATGGTCATATTCCTGTAAGAATTACTTCAGTATCCATATGTTCTTTATTGAACATGTTTTTGTTTGTTTGTTTTTGTTTGTTTGTTTTTTTTTAAATAAACCCTAGGTTGGGGGAGGAATGCTGGCACTGCTGGGCTTCATGCTGGTGGGGGATTTGGAACAGCTTGGGAGGATGGAGGTAGTGTTAGTGATCATGAAAATAACCATCCTTGTTATTGTCAGTAGTACTACTAATAAGAATTATAACAATAGCAATACTATGATTAATAATACTATTATTGGTCTTATGGTTGTTGTTCCTTTAGTTCTCTTTGTTATCACTATTGTGCTGTCATGTTTCAGTACTTGTGTGCATGCCTAGCCCTTCTCTTCCTGCTGTAGGAGTGGCCGGGGACGGGATGATCCCTGGGAACACGACTCCACACCGGCAGCTCGTTACGCACTAATTGGCAGACTTCTTAAACCACCCTCCATGGATTCTCAGTGCGGGATTATTCTCTTTCAAGGCCTCACTTGTGCTTCCAGGTATCTCCTGACTCCTAATTTGTGCTTCAGCTCTAACCGATCTTTGCATCAGTGAGTTTTGAGTATTAGTGGCAGACGCTGTTTATTTGAACCTGTTTTCCCACGTTGGTGGTGTTCTTTAGTTAACCTCCGATAGTTTCTTTCGCATTAGGAAGAAAATTTCAGTTGCTACTTTGTCTTTTTGTGAATAAACCATTTTTTTGGCATTACTCTGCGACTGGGTCCTGGACTCCTGCTGTATCGTAACATGTGCATTTACAGGTATGTGTAGCTCTCCTTTTCTGTGTATGTATATAAGTGCATGTTTATATTTGGATGTTTGTTCATACATGTACACACTGCAGCTATCATCGTTTTGTCTCTTTATCTGTCTTGTTCTTGTTTACCTGTCTTCCCACTTGTTCACCTGTCTTCCCATCTGTCTACCTGTCTTCCTACCTGTTTACCTATTTTCCTACTGTTCACCTGTCTTCACGTCTTTTCACCTGTCCTGAGGTTCACCTGAGAGTGGCCTCTGAAGTGAGGGCATCAGAGGTTCCTGAAAGTGACAATGATGCATCCAGGTCTCTCTTCTGACTCAGATAATCATCATTCTTCTCCCTGCAGATGACAAAAGATGCACATTTAAGTACTAAGTACAAAAGAGAACCTCCCCTTTTTCATTTATCTTTTGGAAGATATAGTGTGATAATATTAATAATAGCTTATTCAGAGAAAATAAAATGTCACTGTACCAAAGTAAAGCATATTTTCATTGAACACACACACATGCAGGCACACACATCCACACACACACACACACTTTTGCTTTCAGCTGCCACAACGGCTCATACGTCTCCATCTAACCCTATCCTCTCCATCCTCCTCTCTCACAACAACCACCCTCATGTCCTTCTTCACTACATCCATCTACGTCCTCTTTGGTCTTCCTCCTGCCTGCCACCTTAACATCTTTTTCCTGATAAATCCACTGTCCCTCCTCTGGACATGTCCAAACCATCTCAGTCTGGTCTCTCTGACTTTATCTCCAGAACATCTAAC
>JAOWBL010000277.1:0-17966 GCA_028564865.1 Zenarchopterus dispar | reverse complement strand
ATATATATAGATATATATATATATATATATATATATATATATATATATATATATATAAATATATAAGGTCATTATATATCACATATTGATCAATATTGACATCTCATCTCAAATAAGACTTGAAAGTTAACAATTTGTCTGTCATTGCACCAATTTCAAATGTTATTGCTGTGAAATAAAGTATAGTCTGGGTCATCTTCTTTTCAAGTTGCCACCTGTCTGTGAAAGTGCAGAACCACCACAAAACTGTAGGGGGCCCCCACGAGCAAAATAAAACCAGAACTTCTGCAGCCTTGCTTCAAGATTAAAACCATGAATGTTCGTAGCAGCTTCCGCCTGGTGCCATGTTTGTTTAAAGGTAACATGATTTAATTAGCTGAGTTAAGATATGTTGGAAGCAACACTGTTCAAGCATAGTTTTATGTTTTCACTAGTAAACATTTAAGAAGAAGATATTACCTCGAGTGCCACTGCAGTTATCACACTGCAGAGAACATTAGCTTGGGATACATGTGCTTTGTTTAAAAGTTTGCATAACACTTCTTTTGCATAAATTATGTTTGCCTAACACTGCCTTTAGTTTGGACCAATGACCTTCACTAAAGTAGCTCACTCAGTTGTTTCCAGATTCCCTCCGTCCTCCATATTTCTAATGATGGAATAATTCAAGCTGTTTACAAATTCAGTACCTCCATTTTGTTCTTGTGACAACTGAGGTCACCACCAAGGATAGACTATGCCCTGCTGAGAAGGTGATCGGCTGCAACCTCCCATCTTTACAAGACCTGAACAGCTCCAGGACTTTCGGCCCCCTCCGGCCCCTCAGTGGGATTTTTTTTAAATACAGATACAAATATACCCAAACCTCTGTTTCTAGATTCTCTTGAAGGTGAAACTGGCCGGCTGTCACAGCCTGCAGGCTGTTTTAAAGGTACTGAACGTTATGTTTAAGGTGTTTCTAATTTTCTCTGTATATTATGTATCTAAATAAGAAAAATATGGGTCATTATTCTTCATGGGTCGAGCAAATTCTTGTCTCATTTAAGACTCAGCCAAATGGCATAGATGGTGGGAACATAAACATTTATTTCATGCAATGTTCTGTGTAAACACTAACTCCACGAGGCACGATGTTTCCTCCATTTAAATTAACAATAATTGCTAAATATTTACAGGAACCAAAAATAAAACCAAACAAATGATGGTAATATTGCAGAAAGTTACATTTTATATGACTGACATCCAGAAGTGTCAACACATTTTGTACACAAGGCACGTTTGGTCTTCTTCTTATTATCGTAAAATTATCAGCTTTTGAGTTACATTTTAGGGATCTGTGACTTGTCTGGTTCCCTCAGGAGAGTGTGTACAAAAGTATCCGTGAAACGGTTAACGCTACAAATTATATTTGGCAGAAAGGTTTGTTGAGCTGCATCTGAAACAGAAGAAAGACACTCCTGGGTTTCGTCTGTTGACTTTGCCAGTGGTGGCTCTGAGATCAGCAGCACTTTTTCCACCAAAAATATTAAAAAAAGAAACCTGTGTTGTGTATTTTGCTTTTCTTTTTGTTCTGTAAAGTTGTGTTTCCTGAGACGTATTAAGGGCTAATGCATTATTAGTACCGGAGGAAACCCAAACCATCCATCATGACTCAAACAAACGTAACAGAAGCATATTATCTAGATTTTTATCTTTAAAAGTCATACAGCTCTTGTCTGGTTTATGTTAATAGTTAAGAATTTCCCTACAAGCAATCCTTCTTAATAAACTTTTTTTTAAAGGAAATGATGTTTTCATTCTTAACCAGCACGGCTGCATCCTCTAAATATGTATTTAAACAAAGTAAAACTATGTCCTGCAACAGTTGTGTAAATGACTTTCAGATTAAAGGTGAAAAACAACTCAGGTACTGTTTTTATACTTATTCGTGCACCTGAGAGGCGTGCTGAGAAACTCCACGTATGTTCTTCTGCTGTTTGATTGATAACAGCACCGGTGGGATGTTGGGAATGGGTTGAGGAATCCAAACTAGTTGTTCAAAGAGGTAAAATTAAAAATACAGAAGAGACAAAGTGTAAGTTAGGAAAAAAAATGGAAAATCATGGTCTATTTCAAATGAGTTAATTGCAGTACTTGCACAGAATGAGCAGACTTTGAAACAACACAATATGGATCCTTTGAGATAGGGTAGTTTTTACAAATTCTCACTTTTATCTTTCTTTTAATAACTTGTGATAATATACTTTAATACCTTAGACCGTGAATCCATTTTGGCTCAATGTCAAACTGCTGCATCATTTTTGTCCCTGGTTGTTTTGTTTGGACAAATCGGTACATATAAGACCAGCTGTGGTCCAGACAACTTCGTCAAGCCAGCTGGTTCTCTTGTAGTCGGAAACATCTCATGACTGGCACACAGTCCCGAGACCAACAGCAAAAGTTTTACACCAACACAAAGTGCTATTCTGTTTGGGAGAATTTAACAAAAAAATGAATAAAATCTCTCTGTGTTCAGTGACAGTCTGCCTGCACAAGTGTCACTTTTTCAGAAATTATTAATAAAATAATCAAAAGCTTCCTGGATCTCTCTCTCTCTTTTTTTTTCATTTACTGATGAGCCAGGAATTTGGCCTTGAGGGCTAACGCAGACTCAAGGCCACATTGCTGATACAGTTCCCTTCAGGAAGATGAAATGGATCAGAAAAAAAAGGTTCTTGGATCAAAAATAAGAGGTATATGAAACGATGAGGGAACTGCCTGGATCTGGCTTTACATCCCTAATTAGTTTATCAATTTATTTTCATTTGATTTTGTCCTCTGTGACTCCTCTGCAAACTCTTTTATTCATATATTCAGCATTCTTTTTACCATATATATATATATATATATATATATATATATATATATACTGTACATTTCTGCCTCCATGCTTCAAATATATACTCTTGGCAGTTTTTTTTTCCATCTTTGATATACAATCGATGCCGAACCTTAAAAGGCACGACTTCATCTTTTTGGCCAAAGTTAAGCACTTCCTTAACAGAAAGGCTCTGGAGAAGGCAGTGCACACCTTTATTACCGTAACACACTTTATGTTGGCCTCAGTCATACACCTTCAGCTTGTTTAGAAAGCTCCTGTCAGCTTTTTAATGATACCCCTAGGCAAGCTCCCATTTCTCCAATTCTTCGCCCTCCACCGGCTCACTGCTCATTTTAGGATTGATTTTGAGGTATTAACGTTTGTTTTCAAGGCTATCGGTGACCCAGCCTCAGCTTAGCTGGCCAAGATTTTAAAAACCCTATGAATTTAGCGGATCGCTACGGTAATTCAACCAACAGATTTGAAATGTGGTCCGGTCAAGATCCAAACGGTGGGGTGATCGTGCTTTTGCAATTGCTGCTCCGAGACTGGAAAAAAAAAGTACTGTTGTGGCATTCATGGTTTATCCTGTGTCTTCTGATTTTTTTTAATCTATAAATTTCTAATTTTTGCAAAAATGTGTTCTTTCAGTTTATTGATGTAAAGCACTTTGTATGCCTGCTGGTGACTGTAAAGGCCGCTGCAAGTAAATGTTGATTGATAAATTGACTGCAAAAATCTGTGACACTTCGATGCATCCAACTGAAAAGATCAGACCAGAGTGACGGTGGAGAAGAAGCAGCTTTGGGTGGCGTCCCACTGTCACAGGCTGTAATATTCAAGCTTGAAGATCTACAGGTACATGAGAAGAACAGATTTCATGTGAAATGAAAACTACAACAACACGCATGTTTAAAAATGGGAAGTAGCATCATGTTATATATTTTTGGGTGATTGGCTGTCTGACCCCGTGACCCTGTGTAGGATTAAAGGGGTATAGTCAATGAATGGCTATCTGAAGATGGTTGCCTAGCAACATAGGGAGGTTGCTCACATAGCCATGTTTTGAATTTTGATATCCTTCTCTGACTTAAAAAAAAAAAAGAAATTCAATCTCTTTAGGGATTTACATGTGTTTAGTTGAGCTATGAGCAGCTACGAGTGGCTTAGCGGTTAGCACCGTTGCTTCACAACAAAAAGGTTCCTGGTTCAATTCCCGAGCCCAGCAGGAGTCTTTCTGTGTGGAGTTTGCATGTTCTCCCCGTGCTTGCGTGGGTTTTCTCCGGGTACTCTGGTTTCCTCCCACAGTCCAAGAACACGTACATGAGGTTGATTGACAGCTCTAAATTGCCCGCAGGTGTGAATGGTTGTTCATCTATGTATGTGGCCCTGCGATGCACTGGCGACCTGTCCAGGTTGTACCCTGCCTGGGATTGGTTCCAGCAGACCCCCGTGACCCAGTAGATGGATTCAGTGGTTATAGGAAACAGATGGAGGGATAAAATCAAATGTGTAACCAACGTGTTAATACACTCACATTGTTACATCACAGTTCTCATGCTTTGACAAAATACACCACTGTGATCACCTCTTTCCCTACTAACTTTTATTTTGTCGTGTTTAAGATATATTGCTTGCTCAGCGTGTTTTGCTCATTGGCTGACTGATTCTTAGCTGAAAATGAAATGATGCTGTGTTTAAATGCTTCAGTGCTTTTCGCATCTACTGATTTGATGCCCTTTTGCCCTGCGTTTCAATCTCCTCCGAGGAAAAATGAAGCTGAGCTAATTAACGTCTCATAAAATGAATATCTTCATTATCATGACATAGGGTAGCCTGATAAAGCTTTCTGGCATTCATTGTTTTTTTATTTGATCTTGTTTTATCATTATCTCCTTTAGTTAAACTAATTTTTCTCTGTTGGGTGGGAATTTCTTTTCCTAACAATGAAAAGATTTGGTTTTTGTAAAAAAAACAAAAATCAGGAGGCCATAACTTCATTCGTCTACACTAATAGGATAACTCCGAGTGCCACAGTTAAACATTCAGAAGTTGTTTTCTATTCTCTTGGCTCAACAGTAAATACTGAAAGAAAATCATTTTAGACCGATTACCTTTCATTTCTTACTGGTGACCCAGATGGCTATGTTTACTTTTTAATTGTACTCCATTACTCTTTATTACAGCCACTGATCAGGATATACAGCAAATTTCGTCCAGACTGTTGGCCTACAGGAATGCTATTATGTGCTGCTGTACTTGTAAACTCATTGTGGGACTATACCTGATGGAAATCATGCAATAAGATTGTGGGGGGATGGTTTTTCTCCCTCTTGTGGTTCTGCACGACAGATTGGGCCTCACGTATGGGTATTATTCCTCTGTAAGTGTGCCAACAAATCTGTTTTTCCCAATCTGATGAGGAGAACAGAACTCACTGAAAACGGGAAATCCTGTTGAAGGAAATTAACCTATTTCAGGGGGTTGTTTCATGCAGGCAATCTCTGCAGTTCATGGGCCTGCTTACATTTACCCCTCTTAATGGTTTATTGCAATTAATCATTTGTTTTTTGATGTTCATGAGGAACAAGAAGTATGTGGTCTTCGATGCCTTCAGAAGTCTGACCTTCCAAGCTCACTATTACTCTCAAAATTTCAATCCCACCTCCACCCAAAGGCATGCCAAAGCCAAAGCCAAGGATGCTCCACAATTAAAGTGTTTCAAAACTGTGTGAGTTGTCTGACTGAAATAGGAATCCAGAAGAAGTGCTTTGATATTTTGATAAAGATAACAACAGCCTTTTTGGGACTCGTGGTTTGCTAGGACTGAAAATTAAAACAAAAACAAAAACAATTTTATACGAGGCTGGATGCAGAAGATGAGGAGGGTGACTCTAAAGAAGATGAAGAAGTCTCCCTCATCCGGAGAAAGCAACAGATGATAGCAGAGATGTATAATCTGTTATTTTTTACCAGAGACATGAGGGAGCTAATATACCTGCAGAAGGCCATCACTGAGGGTTTGGCAGGTTCAGATACTGAAGCGGCTATCACCTGCAGTCAGAATGATTGGGAAAGGTTGGTCTGAATTATTCAAACAGTTTATAATCATCATAGTGGAAGGTGATGATCATAAGCTCACCTTTCACGGGTGCAAGACAGAATTGAGAAGCTACAAAGGTGCAGAAAAATTAATGCCAAGGGAAACTGTGGAGATGACATGGAACCAACCGCAACCAAAAAGGCCACGAGAAACGATTATGTCTTAAGGAATATAAAGGATGGAGATTGTGATGGTTTTACAGAAGTACCAGCCAGAAGGACATCATTTGCAGACTGAAGAGAGACATTGTGAGAGTGGCTGTTGATGCAGATAAACACACTTTTGCAGTCAAGACGAGCAAATCCCAGATTCTGAAACTGATTCCACTTCAAATATTATCATAGACGTTACAACCAGGGGAGGGCTTCCTAGAGTGAGTAGATGTGAGGCCGAGGTCTATCAGCCAAACACAGTATCATAGATGCTGTAAATCCAGATCAATAGTGCTATAATCTCAGTTAAAACAGTGACATCCAAGTGAGCTGCTGTCAACTTCAAACGAGGGCCTCCTCATTTATAAAAGCGCTACCAAATTTGACATTAAAGCATATGAAAGGCTTTATTTCTTAGATACTTTGATGAAGAACAAAGTGACGTGTCTCTATGATGTTATGATACTCAAGCATCGTACAAAATCCTTGGTCACTGCAACTTTGAAGGCGAATCAAAGGTAGACGGTGCAGTAAAAGGAAAATCAAGGGCAAGATCTAATGTGTGCTCAGGGAAAGTTCTCCAAGAGCAGAAAGTGCAAAGGAGAAAAAAGTAGTGCTTAAGATAGAGCTTAAAAAATTCAGCTGACCCTTTAAATGCAGAAGCAAAAAAGAGATGGACTTAAGCATCCTCTAACATTTACTGATGAGTACTCAAATGTGATATTTATCTGCTTCCGCAGGGCTAACACAGACTCAAGGCCACATTGCTGATTCAGTTCCCTTCAGGAAGATTAAATGGATCAAATTAGAAAGTTTCACTGAGATGTTTAGTCATTGGTAAGTAAGAATGTCACAAAACATGACACATAAGCCCCTTATTTGCCCCATCAAAAGTTGAAAGAAATTGAAGTTTGCGGGGGGGGGGAGAAACCGGATCTTAAATGTGATGCTGAACTCAAAGGGAAACCCTGAACTTGTAGTGGAAATGATGTAACGATGAACGTCTGATCTTAGTTGTATATAAGCTGTTGTAGCATTGATTAATTCTTTCCCATTTATACTAAATATATAGCAACAGGTAGGCGGTCAAAAGCTGTATTTTAGAAATACTAAGAAAAATGTTCTCTGTAAAGGCCTTGAAATGTTTTCCTTGGCTGTGCAGTTAAATATCCTAAAAAGGTAAAGCAGACGTTATCTGGACTTTCATTCGGATGGAGGTGTTGTAGATCTACAGACAAAAAAAGAGCTGGTGGTGCCAACACACAACAATAAATAATATTTTTACGAGGCCACTGATACAACCCCATTCCATCACAGAAGCTTGGCTTTTAGATTTGTTGCTAACAAAACTCTGGACGGTCCTTTTTTTATCTTTGATTCAGAGCTACTAATTTAGGAGGAACGTCTCAGGAACATGACAAACACACTAGTAAAGGGAGGGGGGAGAAGAAAAAAAAGAACTGCAGCTGTTTTCAAACCAACATATTAAGTTTGCCAAAATGTAGTACATAGTATGCAGCATGCCAAAAAATATTGCTCAATCTGCAGTATGCAAAAAGTATTGTGATAGTCTTCCAAAACCTCCAAGGTACAACTACTACTACTGTATCCCATAATGCAATTGATTACAACAGAAGCCTGTCAGAGTATAGTTACCCCCTTTCGGTCTGTGCCGTAGTTGTTTTTTTAAGTGGCGTACTACATACTAAGGCTGGGTCACCTCAAACCTTGAGGCTGGGAGGACAGGACAGGTTCAAACGAAGGCCCCAAGTCAGGGACTGGGTCTGATTATGGGACTGAACTGAATTTGGTTGAATTTGGCACCGAAACTGGAACAATACTGGGTCTATGTTGGAGACTAGGTAGAAAGTATGTCCTGACAGCAATTTTTTTCTTTTCAATAGTGATTCAGTTTTGTAGCTTGAACATGAGTGTTCCTACCCAGCATGCCCTGTTGCGCATCAAGAGTGTTTGTAAATATTTCTCCATGACTAGATATAGAGTTGATATTCCTTATACTTGTTCAATAACTGGTTCTTCTCTGTGTTTCAGTTTATTCTGTGCACTGAATGTTTTATATCATTTTGGATCGATTCAAGTGTGAGTTTATGATAATGAGCTTATGGGTTCGGCAATGTAACTGAATTAGTCCTTGTAGGTCTGAAACTAGTTGGAAAATTACCTGATGTCATGAGGAGTATGGAGATCAGGAAGAATTGAAGCCTTTAACATGTTTTATGTTGTCTGTTTTAATAATAAATGGCTGCTGTCAAAATTTTTCCTTGACTGCCAGTGACAGTATTTTTTTAAAATCAGTAAATGATATATTATTTATGTCAGTTTTAGATTCTTTCAGTAACTGTTTATTTTTACATTTTATTCATTGATCTTTTGCTGTCGTCAGATTTGAGTTATTGCATAGACCAGCGGTCTCCAACCTTTTTTTCATGGACCGGCCTCTAAGGTGTGGCGGATAAATACAACAAAATAAAATGACATGGTATTTTTTAATACATATAATAATAAACCAGAATCCACTATGTATGCAAATTTATTATCAGAATTTAATTTAATGCAGAATACTTGGTCTCCAAGTGGCGGAGCAGTTTTGAAGGCCTCACTGCCTCGTTTGTAGAGTCGATCGCCGCGTGTTATTCAGAGCGGGCTCGGGGCGTGGGAATCCCGTGTCGCGATAAATCCGTATTTCAAGTAGGACCCCTGGTATTGTCTGTTAAATTCAGCTTTCTTTTTCTTTGAAGTCCAAAGCTCTTCTCCTGTCTCCTGTCGGGCTCTTTTACCCAGCGCAAAGAAACTTTCCAAATACGTTTGTTTTTCTACTCGTTTTGCTAGCTTGTGGGTTCCATATTAGCGGCAATGTATCACGTGACTGAGACAAGCCTACTGACGTGCGTCATAGACGGATGTAACGGAGAGAATCCGGTCATTTTTCAAAATAAAACACTGTTCAGAGTAGGATATTAAATAAAACGGAAACAATGTAAGTTATTTATTCTTTCTGTGCGGCCTGGTACCAAACAGCCCACGGACCGGTTCCAGTCACCGAACAATGAGAAAAATATGAATATGACCAAAATAATAGGCAGTTTAAATCTTAATCATTCTTTGTTAGCGTGATTTCTGCTCTTGAAGCTTAGCGCACAGCATCTGCACATCATGGCTGTATGCCATCACCTTCATCTTTCCACAGGACCGGTGAGGCGTGCGCCACGTTTTGCTTTTAATAAAGTTCATGTTGGAGAACACCTGCTCAGGTACATACGTGGATCCAAACATCAACAGGACTCCAAGTGCATCCTTTTTCATGTTGACATAAATGTTGGGGATAGTTTCGAACACGAGTTTGTACGGTCAGGGGAAGTTTTCAATATCACGTCGTTTGGGATTCATCTTGAAGAGATTTTTGCTCAGATCAACCTTCTGCATCAGTTCTGAAACGATATTTTTTTCCCCCTTTCTCATGTCCATCCGTATATTTTTGAGAAAAGGCTGGATGTTCATTCTGGAATTGTCTTGCGACATTTGACTCGATTTTTTTTAATTCCCACCCCCACGCCCCACCCGTGGGTTGAAGAAATCGACTGGTGGGTGTCGCACATTGGCAGTTGCCATATTAAGAGCGACAAAAAATTATAAATAAATAAAAATGAACACGTCTTATTTAAATGTTACAAGATCATTATACTCTTCAAATTTAGAATAACACTTTAAAAGTGAATGAACTAAAATAAAATATATTTTATTAAATACTCATTATTTTCAAAAGCCGCAGGGACCCGTATCAGAGAGATCCAAGAGTCCGACTCCGGACCCACGGGTTGCCGATCATGGTATAGGGCACTTTTTTTTTCTTTTGTTTTTGTTTTGTTTTGTTTTGTTTGGGGTGTGGGGGTGTTTTTGTTTTTTCTCTCTCTCTCTTTTTCATTTTTACTTGTGACACGGGAAATACGACTCCACCTATAATCGCAGAACAGCGGCCAGAAAGATAAAAGAGAGCAACAGTTGGAGTCTCATACAGAAACCATTCCTGCAGGAAAACAGTTACACTTAAATCCACTTCATCAACTTGTTACTAGCCTTCCAGGAAAAAGTGAAACACAAGAGTTCTGTAAGTTTATATTCTCTTTTTTTTTTCTTGAAACGGATACAAACTGCTTCATAAATGCGGTGCTTCAAATATTTCCATACTGAGATGATAAAAAAAGTCAATAACTTCCTTAATGTGACTCAACTTGTAGTGATTTGTGAAGTTTTTATTTTCTGTATTTAGACATATTAGCATATTTTAATAGGAGACTAATTGCCGTTAAAACCGTTAAAACTTTTTTGTTGATGTCTGCCATATTTGCGCCGGTTTTTAACTCTGCTGTAGATTGTCAACCGTGACCGGTCGGTTCAGATGTCTTATTTTCTCCCTGAAGACTTGTAATTTTGTGCATAGTTTTGAATTTATTGACTGCAGATGTAGGATGCAAAACACCGGCCACATATCGGCTTCTGTGCAATCAAAACAGTGCTGTTACCATGGTTAGGCACGTCACAAGGTGGCGCCGCGGATGGACGCCTGGGTGTTTCCGTGCACTCCGTTTTGTTTGTTTTTTTGTACGTAAATACTGTCAGCATACCCTTAGACGCCTGAAGAGCTCCTAAACATTAGATCAATTACTTCCACTTTTTAAAAAAGTTTTTACAGCAGATTTAGTACTTTTTTTCGCGCCCTTTTTCGAGCCCTCGTGCGACTGCGCGGGCTTGGACTACCTATGCCTTTGCCTGGGATTTTCCTCTCTAACTCCACAACAAACTGGACGAGCTGGCATTGCTGATGAGAAGAAACGGGGACTTTTCCTCCTCGTGTGCTCTGTGCTTCACGGAGACGTGGTTTTGTGATCAGATCCCAGACCGCTGCTACATCTGGAGGGATTTCAGATCCTCCGTGGGAACCGGGACTCGGAGCTCCCCGGCAAGACCAAAGGTGGAGGCGTCTGTTTCTACATCAGCAGCGGCTGGTGCAACCATGTGACTGTCATCTCCCAGTGCTGCTCTCCTGCTCTGGAATATCTCTCCATCAACTGTCAGCCATTTTACTTCCTGCGTGAGTTTGCTTCATTCATTCTGGCCGCTGTTTACATCAGGCTGTTTATTAAATGAGCAACCAGAGAAGACAACACTGGATAAGCCCAACCCTACCAAACCATGTAATGGCTCACAGGATCCCTGCTTACAGACAGAGGCTGAAGCTCTCCAAACCTGTGGTGGGGACATCAAAGAAGTGGACCAGCAAGGCTGTGGAGGAGCTACCCACGTGCCTGGATTGCACAGACTGGGAGACGTTCAAGGCTGCTAAACACCATCTTTGTTTCGTTTGCTGATGCTGTGACCTCATACATCCACTTCTGTGAGGACAGCATTGCGCCAATACACACCAGCGGTAGCTACAACAATGACAAGCCGTGGTTCACAGGTAAACTCAGGCATCTCAGGGTGGAGAAAGCAACAGGAGTGAGGGGAGAGACAGCTACAAGGAGGCAAAATACAGGTTTAGCAGGGAGGTGAGGAACGTTAAATTACTGTATTCTGAGTGACTCCAGCAGCAGTTTTCTACCAATGACTCTGCTTCTGTGTGGAGGGGGCTCAGGGAGCTCACCAACTACAAGCCGACAGCCCCCCACGCCGCTGACGACCTGCAACAGGTCAACCGCTTCAATGACTTCTATTGTGGCTTTGATGGACCATCTGCCAGCCCTGAGACCTCTCCAGACACCACCACTCATTCCACTCCATCAAAGGCCACCATGGACTCCTCTGAAGTCAGGTCATGTGTCAGCCTGCTTCAAATCCTCCATCATCATCCCCAAGAAGCCACAGATCACGCGACTTAATGACTACAGGCCTGTGGGACTGACATCTGTGGTCATGAAATCATTTGAGCACCTGGTCCTCTCCCACCTCAAGACCATCACCAATCCCCTCCTGAACCCCCTGCAGTTCCCCCTACAGAGCCAACAGGTCTGTAGATGATGCCCTGTACACCGGCTGCTGCACCTCCAGCCATCAGACTCATGAACAATAGTTAAATGACTCTGGTATAAAACAGCCACATTATGCACCTGCTACTGTTTGTGCATGTATATATTGTAGATTTTTTTGTAAACTTATTCATAGTATATATATATATTTTTAATTTATTTGCTTTATTCTTACTTATACATTCTTACATTTACTTTTCCATTGTTCTGTTATATCTGCACCATTACATCAGTCACCTGTTTTACTGGCAATGGCAATAAAGTGATTCTGATTTGGTATAAAACTTAGATGTAAAAAAAAGCTGTATCCCTCCATGTTGTATTACATGCAGATATTTCATATACTATGTTGTTTTGTTTTGTTTTTTAATAAAACAACTTTAAGTTTCTAGAAGCTATTCTTGCTGTTACCACTGCAGAGGATGCAAGAGATAACAAACAGGGAACAGATTTAACACAGTAAAACTGATGGATAGAAACTGTACAGGTACGAAGGGGAAAGAAAGGATTGTAGCAACTTCCCCATATTTACTAAAATGACTAGGTGGTGCATGGAAATAAATGAATAAATAAACAAACGGAGAAGGAGATACTTATTCTGTCTCACCAAATCCAGAAACTGTTAGTGCAGCTTCACATAAAGGCATTCTTATCTTCACCATTATGATGTGATGATTCTCATCTGTTAAAGTGGACTTCTCTAAGATTGAAAACACCCATTAAAAGGGCTTTCATCTGTAACAGAAATGGAACAACAACACTCATATAAATCAACTTAAAAATGTTGCATTGTGCTGGTTCTTCCTCACTTGGTCGCCCAAGAGGTCAGACGTTAATTATTTGCACTTCATTTCAGTTATTGCTTTAAATTGATATTTTGTGGCCTGTAATGCAAAACGTGCATACAAATAGGCTTATAGCTTGTAAACTGTAGACTAGCTGATCACCTGTCAACACATGTCTAAGAGGAGGGATACGGGCAGAGTCGACTCACAATACATTAACTCTCAAAACTGTGCATTTATCTGCCATCATAGTGTCACGTGTTTGATTTTACATATAATTGTGGCTCTTTTTTTAGATGATTGGATTTTATTTATATAAAAAAAACATGTCAGGTTTACAAATTTGAAAAAAGTACGCAACTACTTCCAACTTTTTTTTTTTTGCAAAAATAAAAAGCATTCACCTCTGACCATCAAAGTTAAATCTGTCATACAAACTTCCTGTGAGTTTTTTGTTTTTTCTTGTTTAATTGAAAACATCCATCCATCCATTTTCTAAACCCGTTGTTCCATTTCCGGGTCACGGGGGTCTGCTGGAGCCTATCCCAGCCCGTCTCAGGCGAGAGGCAGGGGTACACCCTGGACAGGTCGCCAGTCCATCGCAGTAATTGAAAACATCTCACACCATTATCAGCTCAAGACAGGATTATTGTAACACATGTAGATTTGTAAAGTAAGTAGCCTTAACTTTAGGGAGACTGGAGATATCTGTTTCTGTTTGGGATCTATTAATGTTCACTGTAGCTTAGTCATAAACGCTCTTTTGATATACAATAGCAGACGGTTTTTCAGATCTTTTTAAGCCTGTTGCACTCCAGCTGTTGCTACATTGTTTTGTATCTTATATGTGTAATTTCTCTCTGCTTCTGTTTCAGGTCTGGAGTCACTCAGCTGAGTCTGAATGGTAGGGGTAATGTGCTCCAGAATGAAGGCCATCTTCATCGGGCTTGTCACCATGCTTATCTTAACAATGTTAGTCATATGGGAAACACTCAAAAAAGGCACGCCTGCACCAATGCCGCATAGGTCTTGCCCATTGTTGATCTCTGATCAGACCATTACCCCACTGAGAAACACCAAGCACTTACTGGTGTCAGCCTACATGGACCAGAGATTGGAGGAGTCTGACATACGCATCATTGGCATATTTAAAAGAGACTCCATCCAACCTCTTCGATGCCTTTTCTGCTGTATTAGCAGTTTAAGTGAAACTACTCCTGCTATGGTTTTACCACACTCGGACCATTTTGGTTTCCCTTTTGGTACTACAGATGTCTTGTGTAAGATTCCTGAAAAGTGCGACGCCACACATGTTACTCTTGTGACCGAAGCCCAAGTTGAGGTTTCTGATCGTATTTGGCTCCTTATAAGAAACAGAAAGGAAGAGATAAGGTTCAACTTCACTGTCTGCATCTCCAGCTTGTTTGGAAACTACAACAATGTCCTTCAGTTTGTACAAACTCTAGAGATGTACAGGTCAGCATTAGCCACACCTGAAAGTATTAAAATCCACATCTTTTTGATTAAAAGCTCTCTAAATGACATGATGATTGTAGTATTTTTGCATTGCATCACATAGCTCTTCACCACCAAATGATAAGGCCAATGTGGAAAATGAATACATCTTTCTTTTTTATTAACGGTCATTAAATTAACATTTTGTCCCAGGTTACTTGGTGTGGACAGGGTGGTGATTTATAACACCAGCTGCAGTGCAGACGTTGACCGCCTTTTACAGAGTTACAGCAAAGAAGATTTTGTGGAAATAGTTCCTTGGCCCATTCACAAGTATCTGAAACCATCTCATAGCTGGCAGTTCCAATCAGATGAAGGGGACCTGCACTACTTTGGCCAGCTTACAAAGCTGAACGAATGCATTTACAGATCAATGGAGCGCTCACGCTACGTCCTCCTGAATGACTTAGACGAGATCATAATGCCATACAAACACAATAACTTGATGTCTCTGATGAGCGAACTGCAAAAATTGCGTCAAAATGTAAGTTATACCTCAGATGCACTTCATGATGCATAAATGTTATGCACGCATTATCTCTCCAACTTTTCAATCATACGTCCATCCTGCAGGTAGCAGTGTACTTCATCGAGAACCACATCTTTCCCATAACGCACTTTGACTCAAGTCACAGGTTTCGCCTTCGTCAGTGGCATGGAGTGCCCAAAGTTAATATTCTGGAGCACATCCACAGGGAAGACCCTGACAGAAATATCTACCATCCATACAAGATGATAGTTCAGCCAAGGTAGAGTGAAGAGCTCCTCACTCAGGGCTAACTTTAAGCGACTTCTCCTCTTTTCCGAAATAAAATCCAGGCTTCAAAGAAAGCTCTCTAATGTGATCAAGGGGTGTTATCTACACAAAGAAATAATATCCAGCCATTCATCCAATCATTTTAACTCTGCATATGAAAAGAAAGAAAAAAAGAAGACAAAAAACCTTGGACTTGAACTTAGAACTTCAGTCAGACATTTCTTTATATGCACTGTGACCCCTACTGTTCAAGATTGGTAACTACATATTTTGGGGATTAGTGAAAAGTCAGTGCACCAGTTACACCAGTAGTCTAGTTTCCAGTGAAGAGAGATTTCAGCATCTTGACACCCTAGTAGATTAAGCTGTTCCTGAGTCTGCTGGTCCTGGCCTGGAGACTCTGCAGCCTGCATGGGATGGGTGGGATCACCTGGAATATCGAGGGTTTTGCAGGGGAGGGGGTGTCATAGATGTCCTGGAGGGAGGGGAGAGGGGCACCAACAATCTTCTCAGCTAATCTCCCTATGTGCCAGAGGACATGGTGCAAGCACCATACCAGGCAGTGATCCAGCTGGTCAGGATGCTCTCTGTTGTGCCTCTGTAGAAGGTGAACTTGATGGGCGCTGGGGCTCCAGTTCTCTTCAGTTTGCAGGGAAAATACAGACATTGAATAGCTTTTCTGCCCGGTGTTGTTGGTCCAGGAGAGGTCCTCTGTGATGTGGACACCCAGGAACACGTTGCTGCTCACTATCTCCACAGCAGCACTGTTGATGGTCAGAGCAGATGCCGTGTGTGCACTCTCCTCAAATCCATGACAATCTCCTTGATCTTCTCCATGTTCAGAAGGAGTTTGTTGCGCCTGCATCACCCAGTCAGCTGTCACATCTCACTTCCATAGTTGATCTCGTCCCCTTTCTTGATGAGACCCACCATAATTGTGACATGTGCAAACTTCATGAGGAGGTTGGAACTGTGTCTTGGAGCGCAGTCATGGGACAGCAGGGTGAAGAGAAGGGGGCTCAGCAAGCATCCTTGTGGGGCCCCTGTGTGTGATTTCTTAATGACTTCCATGCATTAAGCAGATTCCCGAAGTTAAGTTTTTTGTTCAAATAAGAAGTTGTTCCACTTTTCTTTAGAAATATTTTCAGATTTTTTTTTTCTACAGCATTAAAATTAAATATTGTACAAAAATCCCACACAGACACACTCAGAAGTAGACATAAACCCCTGGTACACCATGCAGCTGAAATAATGACTTCGGGTTACGTTACAGGATGGTTTTGAAGTCTGACAAGATCCATTAATTAGATTTTCACCACAAAACACACTGGACTGTATAATTCCCCCACATCCAAACACTAACCTTTTCTGAGCTCCATTCTGTTTCTGCATCGCAGGTGGGTGATACAGACTTCGGTGCATGAGATGCTTCAGGCATTTGGAGACGAGTACTATGTTCCTTTTGAAGTGTGTCGGATCATTCACGTTCGTCAGAACCTGAGGGAACCGCAGACGCTAGAGCAGCTTCATGTGGACAAACGACTTTGGGATTTCCAGGAAAAACTCATACCCAATGTAGACAAGGTGCTGAAGAGAGCTGGATTGCTGGCACCAGATGTGTAGTGCAGATGGATGTACCAGACCAACAGAAGAGGTAAAAGCTAAAATCTTCTGAACTTATGTTAACATTAGTTGAGAAGTTAGTTTAGGAGGAACCTCGTATTTGTCAGTGACAAAAGGTTCAGTGAGTTAATGTTCTGTGTGTTATTTATGTTTGTGACTTTGTGGCCTCCTGTCCTACCCCGTTTTGGCTTTGGTGGAGATACATCAATTCTAGGTCCTATAGGAGTTACACTCACAAAAGAGAGTGGATATTGTGATGAACAATAAACACTTAAATGCCAGAGCCACAAGAATATAAAATTAGACCACTTGCTTTACTTGTAATTGACAAAATAAGATAAGGCATCACAACATAAAATAATATAAAAAAATTTTAAAAATTAATTGAAAGTCCTTTGCAGTTGAGCTCTTCAACTCAATGTTCCGACGGCTTCCGTTTGTATATACGTGTACACATATGCTTTATCAATCTTAACTAAGAAAGTACTACTACCTGGGTACGTAAATAGTGTATGTGTCTTAATCTGTGTTTTAACTATATTCAAGATGATCCAGGGTCTTCTGGGGCAGGTCTTGCAGCTGACCACACCACATCACAGATTGCTTTCAGAATCACTGGGCTGGGCTTGCCATCCAAGTCTTATAATTCCTCTCTTTTTTTGCAGACTATAACCAAAGGGAAAAATAAAAAACCAACCCACAAAGGAAGTGCAGGATTGTAAGGTTATCTTGTCCTCTCAGTTTCTACATGAGATCTCATTTACTCTTCTATAAGTTTTACACATATATGAGCTAATAATAGTTTTAGAGTGGGATATCTGTAATGGTCAAAAAGCATATCATCCACTTGAACCTGTAGTAAATATTTTTACTTCAGTCAATAGCTTTTATATTTTGGTTAGATATTTTTACTTTATTCTGTAGTTTTTATATTTTGGTTCATAAGACATGTATATACATGCATCCTGCTTCATTAGAATAGACCTTAAAGTTAGATTAGTCTGTAAAACAAATGTTCTGGCATACCGGAAGTGGAATGTGTAAAGGGATGTGGATGACTTCCCTCAGGAGGGGGGAAGGATAATAGAGGTATCATGAGGAGTCAGGCATGGATCAGTAGGAAGGCT
>JAOWBL010000276.1:0-17967 GCA_028564865.1 Zenarchopterus dispar | reverse complement strand
GATAGTTTTATATATATATATATATATATATATATATATATATATATATATATATATAAAACTATCTCTTCCAATACACGTTGTCTCTAGATGGTTTCCAGAGACACACAAAAAGCAATTATTAAATGGGTAAAAACACCCCTAAAGAGAGAAAAACCTTAAGTCAAACATTAACAATGAAAAATTTCCCTTTAAGAGGGAAGAAACCTTGAACAGGACCTGAATTGTAAGGGGGGGGACACTTCTGCCGAAGGCCACCCTGGTAGAGCAGGAAAAGGGAGATGGATGGATAGGTCAAGACCTAAAATAAATAATTTCTCCATTTGATGCAGAAACTCTTTGAATCTGGAGTAGTTAAGCCAACATTTTCAGACTGAGGGTCATTACCACATACTTGGAGCTCCTAACTCTCATCCGGCCTTCTTCACACCGCTGTAAAGGGCTTTGGTGCCTGTTTGGAAATATAACTACTTTTACTGGCTTATAGCAAGAATCATTGGAGGTAGCACTGACAAGTTGCAAGGTATCATTTTTATCAATAAAAGTCAAGATTTCTACCCTTGAACTGTGCATTCTGGATATAGAAGAGGTGCGAAAAACACAGCTAAAAATATTACCAACTTTATTTCTTGCAGGTTGGTACAGACCTCGCTGCCAAACCTACTTAGCATACTGCAACCCGAATTTTGTATTTTGTTTTTTCCCCAAACATTTAGGGAAACTGAACTCATCCTGCCATCCAAGAAGTGAGTTATATTTTTATTTTTATCTGCTTTTATTGACTCTAACAGTCAATCAATCCCTTATTTACTTTGCTCAGTAGGGAATATATTTTTGAACAAATGCAGTAGTTTTCATCAGGTGACACTTTTTTTTTCTTTCAAGTGATTTCTCACATTTTTGGGGGTGGTTAGACCCCTTAACATAGACAGTACTTGCCTACATCATGGATCATTCCTCATTTTGCTTCCATCTTCCAAATCCAGAAACCAGAAATATTTTTCCTCACTGGGTGTGGGTCCAAACAGACATGTTGTGTGGAATTATACATGGAAGTTTTTAAATATTCAACCTTCACTGACTTGACTGATCTATCTGACATTTTAACATGAAAAGGCAGTTTTTCATTGGAAATATTTCTTTCCAGTCAACACCATGGGAGCTTTGACAATTACCCAATCAGAGGCATAGACATTACTAATGCAGCTGGCCAGCTATTGCCGAGTGTTGTCAAGCTGTGTGCTGCATGGAGATTTTTTTTAATTGGGCAGTTTTTGCCTATTTTCAGCATTCTTGATGCATGGTTACTGAACAACAGATGGGGAAGATGGTGGATTGTTTTTGCTTTGCCTTTAAAAGCTGGGTGAAACAAGCATGTTGATGTGGCTACGCTTGTATGTAGATTTGAAATGAACTTGTTGGTTTCTAGTGACTGCTGGGTAATGTCAGCTTGAAGATAGAAACGCAGTAATCTTGTTATCCAAGCAAACTAGATTCAAAGATATTTTTACCACTTCTTGGGTAACATCAGCTTGAAGACAGAAACACAGTAATTTTGTTATTCAGGCAAATTAGATTCAAAGATATGATACTCACTACTCCTTGAGAATCAGACATCAGCTAGATCTGATAGATTTGTTGAAGAAAACAGAGCTTCTTAGTGACATTGAGTATACTAATATTGACTGTTTGTATGTAAGAATATCTTGTTGAGAAATATTTCTCACGCATCTTTTTTGTACAAACATGCATCAGTATTTTTTTCACATTTAACCACAAGAAGGCTCTAATAAAGATCTTGACCATGATCAAAGTTTTGAATTTTGGCTTGTTTATTTGGATTTTATACTCAGCTGAGATTGTTGAGACTTACAAAGAACAAGCAACACCTGGTACCTCTATCCCTTTTACAACAGTTTGTTCGTTTAACGCAAAGGAACATTAATACGTAAATGAATGTGTTGCAAGGTTCTACTTTCCATGCGTACTAGTGATCAAAGGTTTCTGTGCAGATATGACCTAAAACATTATGTATGTTTAACACAAATACTGAAAATGGATGACAGAAACCCAGTGAAAACAAAAAATGTCATTTACTTAATCTCAAATGTTGAATCTGGGATAGTGGTTGGGTTTCAATACATGACACCCCAAACCCCCCAAAACCCCAAGAGACTTCTGCGCTTATGAGATTGTTGTTCTGCATGATCAACAATCTCTAGAGAGTCAGGTCACCGACAAATGTCCTAACATTTTCCCTTGGAGTTCACGGGGTATAATTCAGAGTTCATTGTTCCATCAGTAATGCCAAGCTTTCTTGGCCCAGATGAAACAAAACAGGACCAATCCAAGGCTTAAATGTGGCTCGTTCTCTTAAATCCTGAGAAATTTACTGTATTTGTACCACAAAACACACAGACACCCCAAACATGCTGCAATGCCTGGACTGAAAATAGAAAGCCCTTCAAAATCAGTGGCTTACCCTCAAGGTTTACTCACTTATGGCTCTCACATATGTATTATATTGAATATTTTTTTCTCTGTTTATAAAGAGTAAACTATGATTTTTAAACAGTCCAGAGCAACGGAGAATGCGGAAATGAGGTGAATATCTGTGCAAGCAGGGTGAAGAAAAGTGTCAGGGGTGATGGAGTACCATCAAAAATGAAAAGAACGATGAAGAAGTTGGTAATGAGACCTTCATTGTGGTATGGTTTAAAGACTGTGGCACTGAGGAAAAGACTAGAGGCAGAGTTGGAAGTGGCAGAGGTGAAAATGTAGGGGTTATCTTTGGGAGTGAGGAGGATGGATAGGATCAGAAATGATGCCATCAAAGTTACAGCGCATGTTAGATGTTTTGGAGAGAAAGTCAGAGAGGCCAGACTGAGATGGTTTGGATGTGTACAGAGGAGGGATAGTGATGATATCAGTAGAAGGATGATGAGCTGAGCACTGCCAGGAGGGTGGCCCGGAGGAAGACCCATGAGGAGATTTATGAACGTTGTGAAAGAGGACATGAAGTCGGTAGGTGTGAGAGAAGAGGATGCTGAGGACAGGGTTAGATGGAGATGGATGATTTGCTGTGCTGACCCCTGAAGGGAACAGCCAAAAGGAAAAGAAGAAGAAACTCCAATTTCCCACATGTCTCATTATGGTTCTTTTATTTTTTATTGTAGTGCTTAGACTAAAATGGCTATTTTGTTCCAGTTCTTTTTCCAGTCACTAATGTTTTAAAGTAACTTCTCACTGAGATGTAATTTTTGGATTCAGTCACTATTTTATGCATTACAAGCTGTTGGGCAAATTTAGGGAAATATCATGGTCTTAATTAAGATCAAAACTGCCATAACATGCTGCATCGCAATATAATTTTTCTGGATAACTAACTAAAGAGTCCCATCTCCTCTGATAAAGGCAAAAAGTATAAACTGCATTTTATACTGACATAAATTACTTGGAAAGTTATACTGTGGGGTATTTGGGGACCCTGCTGACCTTTACATGCCTGATTACCCCTATTTGTTAACACTTCGAATTATGCACTTGTCATTGCTCGATCTTCTTATTTTACTCTCTTTCCCAGAATCTCATGTTAGTTTCCACGTTTGAATGCATCTTGTTAAGATGTTCTAAAATTCCTAGTATCCACTGTCTGTGGGTGTTTGTCTATGTCTACTACTTAGAAATTGTGATTAAAAACCTACAACTCTTAGAACCACATTTGCAGCCTTTCATGTTTTTAAATGGCGTTTCTTCAGTTCCTGCCATCAAGAGGACAGTCAGAATGAGACAGATTAAAGTGGCTGCACCCCATGTCCACGGCAGTCTACAGCCTCTGTGGGTGGGTGAAGCATCACATGCCCTCCTGTCAGGGTTTTTCCACTTCAGTAAACCAAGACTGTTGGGTGGCGGAAAAATGGCTTGAAGAGAAGAAAGGACAGATTATCATTAAGTGCCTTTCAGTATGGTTAGAACATCTATTTAGAGAATATTTTTGCAGTAGAGCATGGTGTGCAATGGATACAGATCAGCATTTTCCCTGAAAACTAGTATCCTCATATTGCCAATCTGTGTTTATAAAGGGTTTCATCAACAACAGTTGGAGTTTGTGAACACTCCTTGCTTTGCCAAGTGCTGGTTCCTGGTCATTATGAATGCAACAAAAACAAGATTTAAACTCAGTGTTTTGAGCATGATCCATAAATGTGAGCGAATGATACTGAAACACTCCACTGTGTCAATTAAAAAGATTTAATCCCTGCCTTTTCATTCTTTTTAATACATCTATTGCAAATGCTGCTTTATGCAACACATCACATAGTATTCAGAAAGACTGATTAAGTAAAACTAAATTTAGTAATCAATTGATCATAATCCAAGGAGACATCTTCTCCATGGACTCCTGCTGCTTGATTTGTATGTACATTCTTTAATTCTTTTTTACTAGTTTCTTTTTTTTTTTTTCTTAATTTGACACAGACATCACTTAAGATCCATGTTCTTGCACTCATCCTGGGTCATGTTGTGGGAGTAGTAGCCTGAACAGGGAAGTTTAGACTTCCCTCTATCTGGCCATTTTGTCCAGTTCATCTGGTGAGATCCCAAGGTTTTCCCAGGCTATGTGCGAGACATAGTTCGTCCAGCGTGCCCTGGATGTTCCCCAGGAACATGTCCCACTGGGACCTGAAGATCTCACCAGGGAGGTATCCTCACCAGTCGCCTGAGCTACCTCATCTTCTTGATAAGGAGGAGCAGAGCACACAGATCATAAGAAGTGGCTCCACTTACTGGCACAGGAGTGATTAGAAATGTGTGGTGAGGTGGTGTAGAAATTTTTCCGTAGAAAATTTTTTGTGGGGTTATTTTGGATTTCCTTTTCAGATCAAATATTAATGCATCATTCCCAAAAGCTGCTCTAAGGTGTAGAACCCTGCTGTTAACACGGTAACTAATTAATCAAATGAACTGATGACACCTATTTGGCCAACTAATGTTAACTATGCCAGAATTATTAATCACTTGGGTTTCATGGTAAGGAAAATGTGCTCATCTTCAGGTTTAATCACTTAAAAGGTTTGCCATTTAAGGAAAGATCTTTGCACAAACTGGACAAAGGCAATTATAAATTTCAGACATTTTTTAGTATCATTTGTGGATTTTTAATCCAATTAGTTGTTTTTTTTTTCATCTTTTGGCTGGTTTTCACATACATTGACATGTTCTCACAAGAACTGTGATGATTAGTCCCATGTATCAGACCCAATTATAGCTCACTGTCAAGTGTTAAGACCCTAAATGTCGAGAGATGGGTCTAATTTGGGTTGCAGGATGTATTGTACCAGAGAATTGTGGCAAATGTAAACGGCTGGGGGTGACATTTCTTGCGGCAACTGTTTTGAGGGCCAGATGTGGTCCAAAGACAACGGGGATGCAAAATGTGGGCTGAAAAACATAGCAGATGAGGGCCATGTTTGTGGGACATGGGGTGGGTATAAAGGAGGTGCTCAACATTTTGATGAAAACACTTCAAAGTGAAATGCAGCCTTCTAGAATTAACCCCTGAAAGAAGTGTTAATAACTGAAAATGCATATTTAAAAATGAATAAATGACTTTTTTAAGAGAATCTGACTTTGAAGTTTCAAACCCTGCTGCAAGGAAATGCTGTTGCTGCCGATACCATTTGGTGTGTTTGCCTGAAGTCAGTGTCACATAAAATATGTAAAAGACAAAGGACACGGTTGACACATTTGAGTTACAGGTGAAGTTGGACGTTTGAAGTAAAAGGTGGATGAGGAGGAATCAGATAAACATGGTAAGAAACAAGAACATAACTCTCACAAAAATGTTATATGCCTAGAACAGTGTTTCCCAACCCTGGTCCTTGGGGGACACTGTCCTTTTAGATGTTTCCCTGCCTCATCACACCCTGATAAAAGTGTCTGTGTCATTAAAAGACTTCTTCAGACCTTGACGACAAGCTGATGACGACCATTAATTCAAATCAGGTGTGTTGCTGCAAAGAGACGTCTAAAGCATGCAGGACAGTATTCCCAGAGGACCAGGGTTGGGAAAAACTGGCCTAGAGTACCATGCAAAAGTTTGGACACATCTGGTGAACATGTCCATCATTTTGCCTCCTACTGTAGATTAGTAAAAAGGAATTGACACATAAGAATGAATGAAATTTAGAATTTGAAAATATTCCTTCCTTAATTATTCACCAAAAAAGTGAATAATTAGAAAAAAATCCAAAATTTGAAGAGTAAATTTATGAACACAACTCGTGCTGAAAAGCCATACGTGAAACAGGACTTGGACCATCACTTGTCATTTTTGTGATGAAAACGTACAAGCACTGTAGCAGTGTTTGTGGTGTTAGCAGTAAGCTCACAAGATGACCTCAGAGCCGCTGAGATATTTACATCCTCCTGTAATCTGAGAGAGGAGCTTCAGCCATATTTATGGCAGAGAGAAAACCACCCATCTACCCATCAACACACACACACACACACAAACACACACAGATAGTGAGTACTGTGCTAAATTCAGCCTGTCATATAAAGGGCTGTGGTGCTTGTTGAGCTGGTTTATGAGTTGGAGTCATTCGGGCCGGTGCAGTCTAGTGGCAGCTGGAGAGTCTTCAGTCAGCTTTAAAATACTGTTGTTTTCTACTAACCTGTAGATTACACCATTTAAACAAATTACCATTGATTAAATTAGGCTTCACTTATCCCCCCATTTTTATGATTTAAAATTCGTAAAATATTTCTCTTCTGCCCACAGCTGCGCCTTCTTTTCTAACTAATTCAATGCATAATTTATGTCATTTTGAATTATCTCTGAGAAATTTATTGCAACATAACCTTCTGTTCAAATATTCTGTTTTTAGGCACTAACAAATTAATTTTTGAGATGTTTTGAAAAGGAAACGTCATAGTAACTTCTTGCTCTTTCTTCTTTAATATTCGCACTAATTTGTCTTGTACACATGGAAGGTTGAAAATGCAGAAAACTATATGGATGAATAAGTGCTACTTTACTCCTGAGATTGTTTGTGCTTAGCTGTAAAGAAGAACTGGACAAACGCTTCTGATATCACCCACAGGCATCTCAAGAATGGTTTTGAAGCCAACTCACCCAGCTTCATCCAGCTCCTGGTTAATTCAAAAATGGGGAAATGGGAGGACCATTGGAATGGAATTTTTTACCCCACATTTTGCATCCCTGTTGTCTTTGGACCACATCTGGCCCTTTGTCACATTGGAATAAGGTACAAGCTGTGACATGAAGCTGTTTTGTCTTTGTAGATAGCAGTCCATCCTCCTTGGATCTGCTACAGATTGTTGGTGTCGCTGACAGGAGAGAGCCATAATTTTTCCATCTGATCGTAGTCTCCCTTCCTCAGAGCAACTGCAATGAGCCTCTTTGTGGGTTTCACTCATGGAAAAAAAAAAGTGAGGGAGGAGGGGCAGCTGAGCCTGATGCTTTTGACAACAGCCCAAAGAAAGAACAGTTTTTGCATGCTTTTTCACCAGCTGCCACTCTGATATTAGTAGCTTGTGATCATTTGTATCATTGAAAGCTTTATGGTGTGTGTGTGTGTGTCTCCAGTTGTGTGCTTTATCCTCTGGCAAGAGCATCCTGATCCCAAATCTGTCTGAAAGTGAAAATGAGATCACTCACTGGGCAAGAGGATTAGCAACTGAATTAGTCGTTCCTGTTGGCTTTGGAGAGCTTTAGAGTGAGTCAGCATACAACTTCACTTGCTGGTCTTTACTTTGAACTGACTTGAGACTTAAAGTAAATCTGTACAAACCACATGCTTTAAACCAGAGACAAGTTTCATCTGAAAGAGAGACTTAGCTTCACTTAAATCCCCCAGGCTTTTTTTTTTTTAAATTTTGATCTAGATCTCATCAGGTGGTTGTGGAATCTGAACGTAATCAAACTGACCATGATATAAGTAAAAAAGAAAAAAAAGGAAACTAATTACTGAGTCCAAATAATGAGTCATAATAATGGGTGTACAAGGGATTAGAAATGTCATATACAACCTCATGTCAGAAAAAGGTTTAGATGGTATAGAAAAAAATATTTTAATTAGTTTTAAAAAATACATTTGGTTACTGCTTTTTAAAATTATTTCAAAAAAGTAATATCAACAGGAGATAGAGCTTTTGTACAATCAGTGAAAAAGTTGAGTCTTTGGAGAGTGAAGACTCAAAGATGATTGCCACTTTTAAGCAAATGTGGAATAAATTCATTAAAATGAATAAAAATGTAATAGTTTACTTGAGTCGTTGGAGTAACAGCCAGAAATCTTTCTCCAACCACCTCCTCCAGCTCTTCTGGGGTAAGGCTGAGGTATTCCCAGGCCACCTGAGAGATATCTCCAGCACATCCTGGGCATCCTTCAGGGCCTCCTGTCAAACCACCTCAACTTTCTTCTCTCAATGTGGAGGGACAGTGGCTCTAGCAACGGCCCTCACAAATGACAAAATTTTTACTCTTTCTCTTTTTCTAAGGGAGAGTCTAGCCACCATACAGCGTAACTAACCATTGTAGCCATTAGAGATTTCATTGTCCCTAATGGTTACATTCTTGGCCTTTTGGTCACTACCCATAGTTTGTGACCAAGGTAAATGTAGAAACATATACTGACTGACTGATAAATGGAGAGTCCTCCCTTTTGGCTCAGATCTTTCCACATTAACACACCAATAATCCCCATCTCCATTTGACCACCAATCTTGAACAGGACACAGAGAAAATGGTATAGATTTAATCAGTGACCTTGGAAAAGATCATCTACACTTCTGTAATTGCAAATTACATTGAGATTTTAGAACAATATGTTGCCAAAACCACTTCCTCATCCATCCATTTTTTTCAAAAAGATGATGCAAAAACAGATTCTACACGCATTATGAAGGGATGGCCGAGGGTATAGGTGTCTGCAGTCCTGACCTTAGAGTATGTTTGGAGAAAAGAATGAGACAATATAATGTACTCCCTTGGTATCCTCAATGCTAGAAGGATTTTAACTGTTGTGGTTAAGAGTTTACTGTCCCAACATTTTTTTATGTGTTAGAGCCATGAAATACAAAATATGATGTATATTACCAATAAAATAGAGTTGATGGGGAAAAAACACATAAAATGTATTGGGTTGATATTGTGTGCAAAGAAATAAAAGCCCAAAGAAATGTAAGAGGTGCTTACCCATTTTCCATATCATTCCAGATTTTTCTGATTTGTGGTTGTAGAAAGCTCAACTAGCCCCCAGTAGAACTTTATATCTAGCAACACCCCTGGTCAGGGTTTAATTTTCTTCATTTATGTCCAGCTTCCTCCTCTAGGACTCGGTTCTGAGCTGCATCCAGACAGTCCATTCTCACCCCTATCTGACAGAATGCAGAGATGGCTGACGGCTATGTTACGTAAACCTCATCCCGTTGATGAGATTGGAGTTACTGCCTCTCACGGGGAGCAATTCAACCTTGGTATCTCCAGCAGCAGTTACTGAAAGGTCAGCACAGAGAGAAATGAAAGAGGGAAGTCCACCTCAGACCTTTGGCAAACTGTTCCCACAGTTCACATGTAATTCCTCTTAGTAGAATGAACAAAATGACAGAGGGACAATGGGCATGCAGAGCATTTTGGAGCTGTGAAATGGAGTTATAGCCGAGCACGCTAATTGTATCTGAGGCAGAGTCTGCTGAATTCATGTATTTAGCACTCATGGGATGACTAATAAAGTGAAACCTCAAGATTTTATAGTCCCTAATGGGGAAATTAGCTGTCTGCCATGCGTCCAACAAAATGCATAATTACAGAACATGAAGAGATTAAAACACGGAAACATATGGTGGTGACAAAGAATGTTCTGGAATCTCACTGGCTAAGAAAGAGTGGAGTGATATCTGAAAAGTATTTAACTTTGGGCTTCCTGTTTAATGCTAAAGAACTAGCACTCTAAATGGTATAACGATGTGAGCATTTGCACATTTATTGTAGTTTATTGGAATATTATGCTGATGCTGGACTGTTCTCTGTACTCAATTATGACCTGCTTTCTGCTTATTATGAACTATGAATTAGAGCTAGTTACACTACTAGTTACAGATTTAAAATGCTTCATTTTTTAATTATCAAAAATGTTTTCCAAAGGTTCTTCTTTTTGGCTGCTCTCGTTTTTGTCTAAATATATTCAGGAAAATAGTCAAAAAAATTCCATTTGGGATTTTGCTTCCCATGTCCTTAACATCTAAGTTAGTTTGCATTACCCTTCACCTCAAACTGCCTCCCTTATGCGGGGTGTCACCGGTGGTGTTTGTTTAATCCTTTCTTTTTTTTTTTTTTTTAATGACTAGAATAAAAACTTTCCCCTGTCAGTCAGCTGTTCAGGGTCACCCCGGAGGGACTCAGCAGTGTGCTGATCAATTTGGGGTGGGGACAACAACAACAACAACAGAAATTGAATGGGGATAGGGCAGTCAAAACCGACTTTAGAATAATTTATCTCAGGACAATAACAAAGCGAATAAATGATTCACTCTCTTGTTTTTGGCCCAAGGATTAATCCTTGCACCTTTTCCACCTTCTTTTTCTCTTATTAATGTGAACTGGAGCCCCCGGGATCCTTTGTTTACACAAACTGATCATCAGGAAGATAACAGCCTTGACTTATTTGTTACCTACCTTTTTTCTGTTTAAACAAAACACAGTGAGCCCTTAAATCACAAATATGTTGTTATATGTGATTATGGTCTCATAGAGCCATTCTGGCAGTCTCCAGAAGTGTCATTCATTCTTAGTTTTTTTCAACTGAAATAAGAGAAATGGCAGAGAAGTGACTGTCACTATGCTTCAGTTGAAGATTATTGTTTTTAAGTAGGTTTGACCATAAATCCTGGTCAAATATTTTAGACTCAACTAAAACTCAGATGACAACTCCAATGTCTGCCATGTCCTGTGATAAAAGAAATAAACCTAGAGCATCATAGGCGTAAACTTTGATTCATGAGTTCAGAGGCAACGAAAAAACAGCCTTGTGTCTTATATTGAGTTTACTTTTACACAAAGTGATTTTGGACTTTGATTACAAAACGCACATCCATAAAACCCGCTAGATACTCTGCTAATGAGTCATTAAGTGACTGTTCCTAACGATAAAATGATGTGAGGATTATTAGTTGGAGCCTGACAGACTTCAATGCCAGCACTTACCCACTGTAATTACTTCTGCTGATATACCCTTGAGCAAGCTTCCTTATATTCACTCTCTTTCAAGCGAAACAACTTTCTGCAATGGCTCATCTGGAGTTTTACTAAAACTAGGACACTCAAGGCCACTACACTGTTTTTGTAACTTGGACAGAAGTGATAAAGACCCCACCCCCCAGACACCCCCCACCCCCTCATCCAATCATCTGTCCCTGGTACTGGGGGTGTTTTATGTTAAGAGTTCCTCATTTTATACCATTCTAGTATATTGCTATAACTTAAAAAGTTAAAAAGAATGTTAAAAGTAATGAATTTGCAGCTGGAGTCACTTGAAAGTGTAACAGGACAGAACTCAGCAGGTTCACTATGAAAGCCAGAACTCCTACTATAAAAAGTTGTCCACTTTCTGGTCATCAGCAATGTTGCCTGTTCATGTGTATCTTCTAAAATCATAACACACATATGGTTCGCATCATGTAAAACTATCATACATAGAAGTTGTGAAATGACCTTGTTTTCAAGGCTCCAAAGATACAAGCCTACATTTTCCTTTGGAAGCTGTAATAAGTTTAGCATGACAGGAAACTGGCACAGAAGTCATATTGTAAAACTTTAATATGCTCAAAAAAGAGTTTGGAGGCTGGAAAGGGTGAAAAGTGGAGTCTTATTTCGTGCTGTTCATGAACTTTTCACTTTTCAACTAAGCATCTGTCTCTGGAGTTACCCACACTAAAAGATATCTGATGTTGGATATTTACAATTTGATATCAGGTTCTGTCACTCTTAACGGACCTCACACCAAAGCAAAAACAAGATCTGTTTCAGCATTAAGACAAAATGGGACTTTACCTTGGGATTGGGATTGTCTGGAAGGGAGAATTGGAATCAAGATTAGCCTGGCTGTCTTGTTGTATGGCTGTCATGGTCAACATAGGAGGAAAATGTAGGTTCAATAGTAGGAAAGTGGAGGATTATACAGCAGGACCAGTAAGTGGGTCTTAAAGAGGTATGAAGAATTGTTGAAAAAGGTCAGATGAAGAGGGAAGGTCAGAGCTCCTTAGAACCAGTGTTAGACTCCTGGAGGACTGTAAAGCTCTTTACAGTCCTCTAGGGAACTGTTTCATTGCTGTTTCATTTAATCTTGGAAGCTTGACATTTTCCAAACCCTTCAAATCAAGTAGAATGAAATAAAGCTAAACTGCTCCCCATTATGTAAAGAGCCAAAGTGGATATACCACAATTACCAGACTAATTACAATTAATATCAATTATGAAATGTATGTCAACTGGATTAATAAATATTTTTAATATTTAAAGTGGAGGTTTTAATACAGTATCATGCTGCATAGACATGCTATATGCTCTCTATCTTTGCACAGTTTTTTCGATTTATTTAGATCAAACCTATTTGACCTAAGTCATACTGCTCAGTCTTTTCCTATGCCAGGCAATTTTTAAAAAACAAGTTTAACCAGCCTTAAAAGTCTGAGGTTTTCTGAATGATGTTTTACAGATGCCACAGAGAAAGTTTAGATGGAGACTTCATGTCTCGCTTGTCTGATGGGCTCCTGTCAGTGTAGCAATCTTTTTTTTTTCGATGTAGATAAATGCTGACTGTCTTCTAAGCGGCTGTTAAGATCAATAATAGCATTGACCCATCAGACTGCTTTTGTGGCCAGCCTAGCAAGGAGAGAGGGCACAGTTTTTGTGCTTCACTTGGTAGGTGGTCCTGTCAGGAAGAACTCCACTGCCTCAGTCAATGACAAAATGTGCAAGTGTTCAGATTCAGGGAAATAGATATTCTAGATGAAATCATCAGTTTCTACCTCCTCAGAAACCCCTCATGCTGTGCAAGTGCTTATATCTCTTTGTCTCTTTTCGTCCTCTGTGCTTCATCTATGCTGTGTACCAGCTGTTTTCAGACTTTGACGTGTTTCTTTCAGTCCCTGTCTGTCAACCGTCATGAATGATAAAAGCCTCCTTTAGGGCAATTGCGTCAATCCCATCGCCTAAGCCTAAGGACAATAAGGCTTAAATGCTTGCTCACTTTTATTTTTAGAAGTTTGTGAAAATGACACAAATCTTTTATGTTGTTTTTATGGGATGCATATTTATCTCTCTTACACTTTTTTTTTCTTTTGGCATTACATGTGTACATGAGAGCTGCTCGGCCTAGTGTGAACCTCCAGATGACAGACCAAATTTGGGTCTGATTTTTGTTACTTTTGGCATTTATGCCTCAGTTACAACATTGACAAGTATTTTATGGATAAAATGTGGCCCAAAGGGGATGACCCTGTCTTAGGTTATGGTATGTCTTGAATGAGCCAGATGATGGCCAAATGGCCCAGATGTGATAAGACAGTTTTGTTTCAGGGGATGGCAAATATTGTGAGAGTCAGATGATCTTTTTGCTTTTTACTCCGAAAGCCATGTTGTGGCATATTATCTCTGCACTCTGAGATTGATATCTCAGGCATGGCACATGCCAGTGGCATGGCACATGCTTGCTTTGGTCGTGACATTGGGGTTCTCTTTCAGTGCATCATATCAAGGAAAAACATGTAATAAATATGTACGTCCTACCATTTTTTCCCAGAGGTGCTCCAAGGCTTGCTGGTGGGACCCCTCCTCTTTGTAATGTATACCTCCTCCTTGGACCTGGTCTTAACTTATGTGGCTTCTTGTATTGCTGTCATGATGACAAACTTAGAATTCAGCGTGACTTTTTACACACATGGATGAAGGAACAATACTTCTTAACTACATTTTTGTCAGACGAACCTATATATGGTCCTGGAAATAAAATATTGTGAATATTCAATGTATATGTTATACATGATGTAAACATAGGTTACATCATAATATAATAGATTAGTTATCATACTAGTTATGCTGGACCTAAGTGCTGCTTTTGATACTGTAGATCACAGCATTTTACTACACAGGTTAGAGCATGTTCTTGGGATTAGAGGGAGAGTAGTAGGCTGGTTAAAACCATATTTATCTGACAGATTCCAGTTCGTTCATGTCTATTATGGTGTCCCACAGGGTTCAGTGTTGGGGCCAATCTTGTTCAGTTTATACATGCAGCCCATAGGAAATATTATCCAGAACCACAGCATCAATTTCCATTGCTGTGCTGATGATATGCAGCTCTATTTTGTCTGTGGAGCCAGGTGTAAGAGAGTGGTTAGTCAAACCTCAGGGATGTCTTCAGGACATTAAGACCTGGATGTCCATGACCTTTCTTTGCTTCTGAAAGCAAAAGTCTGATAAAACAGAGGTTACCAGAGGTTACTGTTTTTGGTCCCAAACAACCTCAGAATGGATTTGATGATTTTGCAATGACCTCCCATCTGAGAGACAACTTGTACTGCAGTAGATACTATGTAAATAAAATTTAATTGAACTCAAGTCATTTACTCAACTGTCTCCCTGGTAAAGGCTGTAAGACACCAAGATGTCACGATTAATGATTACTTATCTTTTTCTGACCATGTTTACTTTAACATTGTTGATTTGAAAAAGGGTGTACCTTCTTCTTTGCAGGATTGACTGAATTAAGGTTGTCTGTAGGCCTGTCTGCTATAGAAGGATGTGGCTGACAAGAGACTATATTTGCTCAGTGTTGTCCCTGTGTCATGTTTGACCTGGATGGAGGAACATTATTAGCTCATCTTGTGAAGTGAATTATGCAACTCCTTATGGACCTCTTAAAAATGACTAAGACTCTTGACTTCCCTAGTCTCTTTTAGCTACTTTGCACTCTCTGAACTTGCAGCCAAAAGTGCATCTTTCATGGTAAATGCCATAAAACATGCAGTCTATAAAATCTGGATTTGAATTTTTTGCAATCAGCCTTTGGGCATTAAACTGTTGTTTTGGACATTGTAAAAATGTCACTCTGGGATCTGAAGGATGATGTTGATGATTTAGTTTTAGGTATTTTATAGCTTTAAAAATGATCTTCATCTCAATGTAAGGCTGAGCTCGAGCTCACTTGTTGGCAGAACTGCAATTTTTAAAGCAAAACACAGAGATTAAACACTAAACAATGACATTTTTCTACAGACAAGTTAAAAAGATGTGTGGTTTAATGAACTAATGCTTTAATTTTTAATATTATTTTACTGGAAATGTTTTCTGCACATCTGTGTTCTGGGCATGTTTTTTTCATATTTTGAGTGCATATCTGACCTTTGTGTGTGATTGTTTGGCCCATCTCTCTGTGTGTTGTTATGCATGACTTCACTTTATTCAGTAAAAGCCCAAAAGGTAGAGATCAAAAGGCAGGGGTGGCAGATAAAGCTGACAACTTCCAGTCATGCTCGCCCTACTTTGTTATTTTCATTTTTTCCAGAGGAGGATTATAGGTAGATAAACGGTTGCTCATGAATAGTCAACACATCTTGGAAAAGAAAAGAAGTCAAAGGATGGGAACAAATGAGAGATGGAGCTCTTTGCAGTTCATAGAAGTAATATTGCCTATCTTTATGTCTAAGTGATCCATTGGGAGACACAAATGCATGAATACCCAAGCAGCTGGACAGATTTCTTCTCTACTGGCTTCCTCAGATGTGAATAATAATAACAATTATAATAAAAGTGGAGAAAATCAGCATCTTGTACTTCAAATCCCTGGAGAAGGATGGAACTAGAAGATGAAGGAGAGGGTGGATAAAGCATTGGCAAAGCTGTCTTATCTACTTTATTTCTTTTTGTGTTAACCTTCATTCATTCAGGCAGTAGAGACTATTTCCAATTCTAAGAGGAGTTTTTGCTGTCGAAGCAATGCTCTGTTTTCCCCTGCATCCATCATGGAACTTTAACTGCAAAACCTTGGCCAAAAACTTGATTTTGGGGGGGCAGACATGACAGTGAAATGATGGAATCAGTCTCACCTTTTCTTTGTACCTCTCAGAAAGATTTCCTTTTTTGACCCTTCCTTTATGGTTCCACAAATTCAGCCAGTTCAACTTTATTTGTCGCATAGTTGGTAATTATTTTATCATCAAAAGCGAAGCAGTGTAACATGAATACTTGAGTTTGTTTTTTTTTTTTTTAATCATGTTTAGCTTGCAAAGACATCAGTTCCTCTTTCAAAGCCAAAATAATCCCAGGACCTCAGGAGTTTACCTGATGAACAAAGAAACCAAACATTAAACTAATTTTTAACATTTAATTCTTTATTAAATACATACTCTTAAATAAAATTTGGGGCCACCTGTCTAAAATATAAAGTCTGATTAAAACTGGTAATAAGTTAAAAGTTGCTGTTTCCAGGAATGTCTGTGACTGTGACCTAACTTTGCATCTGCCTTTGAAGAAACTCTGACACAAAACGCCATAAAAACAATAACCGCCTCTAATTAGTCCAGAGTAATTACTTAATAATCAAGAGATAATTGCACCAACTTGACTACTGTCACAATTCATTCATGACAATCTGCTGACTGTGTGTGTGTGTGTGTGTGTGTGTTGGTTAATTTTGCCTCTATTGAGACTGGATGTCTTTTCAATGGCTGAAGGTGAAAAGTGTGTGTGTGTGTGTGTGTGTGTGTGTGTGTGTGTGTGTGTGTGTGTGTGTGTGTGTGTGTGTGTGTGAGGACAGTAGGCCACTTAACTCTTGGACTGGACTATGAAGTAAAATTATATGATGGATGAAATAAATTGGTACTGTTTATTCCGCTTTATTTAGGTGATTTAACTTCCTTACTAAAGTATGAAAGCAAACACATCAGAATAATTTTTGAAATTGGTATCATTCTAGTAGAAGTAGAAAAAAGTAGAAGTTTTAAAAAAGTTTTTTTGAAAAAGGCTGTCATATTAAACTACTAGGAAGGGATTTTAAAACTAACTTTTCATTGGTAAAGTTCAAGGTGCTTCGATTTTTTTATTTTTTTTTAAAGGATGGAATTTCTACAGTTGCAGCCAAAAACAATAAAAGAAAACTAGGGGTTTATGTGAAAAATATCCATGTTTTGGTCTAAATAATTTGTTGGCATTAAAACAACCGTGCACCAAAGTGTGTTTTGTTAACATGTCAGCTGTGCTACATCTCGTCTTTACTCTCGTCCTTACTCCTCTCTGTGTCTCTTAACCAGTTAACTGAGCTGCAGGCTTGCATTTTCGCGTGTCAGTCACTGTGGGTGTGAGGACCTTGATGGTGCACTGCCATTGGCCTCTGAGAGCCGTGTCATCCATCCCAGATGAAGATGCAGTTAATCACAAATCCATCAGTCTGTGACACAGACAATGGATTTTTTTTTAATGATTTGCAACATTGTTCCTTTTTTAAAAACCTTTTAAAGTGGGCAAATTTTCATGTCTGTTGTTATGTTATTTTACTCGGCAGTACACACCATGTGGCTTCTTTATTTCCTGTAAGGAGCTAATTGCCTATGTAGCAAACACTTTTAGACCTAATCTGGGCTACTATAAGCACTCAGGACTCATTTATTGCACTGTCAAGCACTGCATGGGCTACATTGGCCAAAATGGAGTTAACTTGGTTAATGGCATATGGCGAAGTTTAGGCAGCTATGTTTGCTCAAAGTCAGCGTCATCTGTCAGGTAATCAGCGTATGTGAGCCCATTCTTTAATGCAGGCCAGGTTTTATATACCGGTGTATATATTGTGTGTGCATTTGTGTATTATATATGCAGTAGAGAAGGGGAGATGGATAAATGTGTGTGTGTGTATGTGTGTGTGTGTGTGTGTGTGTGTATGTGTAGAT
>JAOWBL010000275.1:0-17969 GCA_028564865.1 Zenarchopterus dispar | reverse complement strand
GAAAATATTTTTTTCTTTAAAAATTTAGTGGGTGCGGCTTATATTCCGATGCGCTCTATAGTCCGGTAAATACGGTAACTGCAATGAAGTTTGTGTGTGGTGGTAATACCTTTGCGACTTCCTCCTCCACCATGGCATTGAGTCTTTTCTGCTCCTTCACGTCCAAGTGGAACTGTTCTTCTGGGAGGTTCTCGTTTTCAAGAAGCATCTGCTGGATCTGCCAGTGCAGGAAAACAACACAATCTATGTCCTCTGTGTGGGCTTTGTAAGACTAGGACACAAATGTTTGCTGAAGTTAACAAGTTAATTAACTTGAGATGACTTCTAGCCCTGTTCTAATATTAGATGATGCCCTATTCATTAAACATGTTTTGCCAGGTAGTATGCACCTGCAAACAAAGAGGAGTCTCATTAAATAGCTAACTTTTTAAACCTTCTGTTTTCTCTTCAGTGTAGAAGTTTTTTAACAATCTGGGATATTTTTATAGAGAGGCACTGAAATAAAAAAATAAAGATGATGCAATAAACTCACAGTGTCACGGAACTCTTGGAGAGCTGTCCTCAGGTTTTCCTTTGTTTCAGAATATTTCTCATTATCTTCCTCTATAACCTGTTTAAAATATATAGATTTTATTTTCTGTCAAATTCACGTAGTTCACAGTACATATTCAAAATTTCTGAATATTTTTTTTAAACTCTAAGAAATTATTATAAAGACAGAATCACAATGAGAGCTATGATCACAGCAAGTGGAAGTGTCCTTTTCTTGTGTGATTGTTAAGCGAATATCACCAAATAAATAATTTTTCACAAATTTCTGAAGCCACTGCACAACCCACATAATCAAAGCACTTGCAACAAACTGTTGTATACAGATAAAAAAAATACAAAACAGACAAAAAAATTTAAATTTTTTTAAAAAAAATTGTCTCCTCAAGCAAAAGGTGGGGGTACGCTCTCGAAAGATCCCAGTCCATATCATCATATCGATATATCAATAAACAACTACACATGCTTGATATTCCAAGAACAATTACACCTTTAGCATTAGTTTATCTTTAACAATAGGTTTTGTAAGGTGATAAGTACTGATAAGTCATTATAAATGCTGATTCACTTTATGGCACATAACAACTGATTATTGCTTGCTTTTCTCACTATCTAAGCAACCATAAATCAAGTTGCTACAGAATGCAAGTATGTGCCAAAAGCAACAGAGCTGCTCTCTGAGCAAGCTTTCACACACAGGTGGAAAGGGCACTTTCATAATACTTGATCTGCTGCATCACTGAGAACCATAAGGTTAACATTACAAACATATCATGCCACTACTACAACAAACACCATCGCTTGTCACTGACTGCTTGTTGTTTGATTTCCAGCCAGGTGCGTTTAGGAGATGGAGCACCCTCATCCTGCTTCGTCCCATCCACAGATGTCTCACCTTTGACCTGCATAGTGTGAAGTTAAACTCAGTGATATGAACGATTAAACACACTTGGTTTATTGATATTATTTTATAAATAACATAGAAAACAGCAAAGTCATTTTTACCTCACTTTCTTCTGTGGTTTTACAGACATCAGGGGACTCTTTCGTCCATACAACATAATTAATAAGGATGGGGTTTTCAGTACTAAATAGGTTCTCCAAGGACTCAGTTATCGATATATTTCTCTGGGAAACTGCATCCACACATTGGGTTCTGTGTGGAACCATGGAAAAAAATGTACACAAATATGTAAAGGTGCTTTTTAATTGTTGTCCCATGAAAAGGCTAAAAACAAAATAAAAAACTGCAGCTGCGCCCTTCTCTGTAATTTCTGACATTCTTTCTCTGTCAGTGGCATTTAAACTCATTCGTTTAAATAGTAACATTTAAAGGTTTCTGGCACAACTTCTCCTTGCTGCAAGGGTTTTTTTTTTTAAACAAAGTTGGAGAAGGTTTAGTTTGAAGCCAACCAACCTCATACCTGTCCCACCCCTTTAAGTGCTCATTGGTCAGCCTATGTCTGTGGATGTGTCTGATTGGATGATTTGTACTTTTGTCTGTTTCATACTTGTCCAAATGACTGGTACTGGATGTTCCATAATCATGAAAAAAGATTGACATTAAAGTTGTTCTTTATTGTGCAAGTGTTTCTGGAGTTTTTAAATAATCCAATAGAGACTACGTTCAGTTAATGTATGATGCATCATCATGTCTTAGTTATTTTTAAAAAAGTGTTTGGACTTTCACAGTTGACTCAGGCTGTGGCTGCACAGTCAATATTTCTTGCAGTTTTTTCAAACACATCCTTTAAACTAATGCTAGCTTGATCTAGGAGATAGAAAACACAGTGACTCAGTAAACAGTTATTGAAAGAAAAAATAAACTAAAGAAGTTTTTTGAATATTCAGATGGCACTCATGTCAGCTGGTGATGAAAATTTTAAATCTGAAAACAAAAATGTTTGGTTGCAAGAAGGGGAGGCAGATGTGGGAAGTGAACAGGATGTTATTCAGAGAGGAGCTGTGAATTTTATTATTTTTGTTTCCCTGAAGCCTAAAACTACCACCCACTAGCCTTTCAATTCTATTTATTTGCTTTTGTTCCCCAGTCCCGCTGGAAACTGAGGAAAAACAATGTTTACTATAAAGCACATCAAACTAGGTGCAGCACCACATCACTCAACTGTGAGCAACAGTCCCCTCTGCTGTTCACAGCTGTGTATTATGTAAGCATGATGAGTTGCTTTACCTGACATGAGTGCACACAAGAGAGCCATATCTGATGCCCGTTGTGAGGACTGTGCGACTGTCTGTGGAGAAGGACACACTATGCATGCCTCCAGAATAACAGCTGTGACACTGCAGCTCAATGTAGTCCTTCTGCAGGCCCAGAACAAAGTATTATAATACATGAAACAGAACAGAAAACTGAAAACACAATGAAAACATATTAAAAATAAATGGTTTTTTTTTAAAAATTGAAATGAATTACCATGGATGCAGTTTTTCTGATGCGTAGTAAGCCATCTCGACCAACAGAAGCCAACCATAAACAATTAGGAGACAGAAGGAGAGAGGCAGGACCTAGTGGGTGACCTTTCACTTCCTGTTGTGGTTGCAGATCAACCACCTCTTTGTTGGAGATACTACTTGTCTCCTCCTACAATGGGTAAAGATAAAGATTTCGTATGCGTTAATGTTAAAAATAGAACAGTGAATACATTTATGAAGAAAGAAGAAAAAATGCATTTGTTGGTAACAAACGTTAGGAAGCAGAAATCGCTGAATGGTTTTCTTCTTGTGACAGTAACCAAAGATTTCACTGACTCCAAGAACACAGGACTGGAGTGGATGAGGCACTTTATACGTGAGCGCATTGAGGACATGAGCGGACAAACAACCATGGCGGTTTATGCAGCCTGAACCTGCAGGAGAGCAGAGGCACATCTGATGAGGAGGAGAAGCGAATTCACCATAGCTGGCACATTTGTTTGGAGAATAGAGGCTCTGCATAATTCAACTCTATAAACAAAGTAATATTAATCACCACTTGTGATTTTAACCAGTTATCTGCTTTACTATGCCTTTTTTTTTTTTTGGTTTTATGACTTCCATGTGGTGCAGTTCAAAAATGTGGTCACACCCTCGACTTGCGTATCTGCCCCACTGAAAACTTTTCTGTGTTACAGTGCATGTTGTCCAGCATTGTATAAAAGGTGGCTGACTGAACAAAGGATATTTGTCTAAACTGCCAAGTCATGCTAAGTCATGCTCTTCTTTTAAACTGTGTTTGTAACAAATGTCTAAATAGACAAAAAAAAAAAAGTTCTCTTGTTGAGTACTTTTAGTGGGTTCAGTGACTGCCAAGGTTTTAGTTACTTCCCTAATTTCTGTTTAAATGTGCTAAATTGCATTAAGTCAGTGTCTCATGATTTTATGATTAATATGTAAGAAGAGATTTTTTTTTCTTTTTCTTGCCCACTGCTTTTATGAAACTGCTCAGATGCAGCACAGTTTGAGCACACATTCATATTCAGATAACTGGGAAAGCGTGATCCAAACTTTTGATTAATTCATTTTGATTAATGAATTAATTTCCCTTTAGTGATTCACAAAGCATTTTTAATTTGATTTGAATTTGACTGATAGAGTTTGTCTAAATTTTTTTCGGAGTTTATTGCAGATTTGAAAAAGCCTTTGAATAATTTTCAAATAAAAATTCTTACTAGAAATTGAGTGCAGGTTGGCAATTCAACTCCTCTATCAATGCCGTACCTGCAACTGATTAAACATACTGATAATCAATTTTTTCTCTTTACTTTTTATGTTCTTATAATCCAAAGTACTTTGAATTGCCTTGTTGCTGAAATGTACTATATGAAGGGTGTATCAAAGAGTGTATTGTCTAAGCTGCTATGTCATTCTCATAGTTTATTGTGGATTTGAAAGAACCTTTGATCGACTGTCAAAGAATTCCATTATTAGTGCCACACCTGCAAGGTCCTTGGTAGAAAGTGAGATCACTTTAAGCAGGCTACCATCCTCATTTTTATCCTCCTGTCCAGTGAACAGTACAAGTACTTTCACCTCTTCAAGGTCACTGAAGTGCTGAGTGGAAAGTGACAAAATTTTTCCAGGGATAACTAGAAAAGAAAACCCACATACATTAGAACATTTCAATACATCCACAAATCAGTGCTGACATTTGAGTTAAAAAGGGGATGACACCCATGGCTGCTTTGTTACTTCTCCCATAACTTTTAACACAAAGTCATGGGAGAAGTAGCAAGGCAGTGATTTAGTTACCAACAGACTGGAGTACAATTTTTTTTGGATACGTTAAAAGCGTAAAAGGGGCGATTACCTGTGTATCCTATGACTGAAAACCTCTTTGAGGGCTTAGCATCTAGTATATAGACAAATGAATCAGAACCAGTGGTGAAAAGATATTGCCCTACTTGATCAAACCTGTAAAAGAACATCTCAATTTACTCTTTTGACCTGAAGTGAAGTAACAGTTTCCATTAGTGCTTCTAATTCATAATTACAGAATAGGCTAAGACTTCATCACATGTGTGGCTTTAAACTGAAACTCAGTGGTGTTGCAGTAATGGAGGATACTTGCACTAGGTGATCCACAGCAGTGTGGTACAGATGAGCCTTGTGAACCAGACGAGGCTCCTTATTCATGTTCAGGTCAATGAAGAGGACATTACCTGAAGCTGTTCCCACAACTGCATAATGCGCAATAGGACAGCAGGCTAGACTTCTCACCTAAACAGACACAGATTTATGTTTTTAACAGTTTAGGATTCCTTCAACTCTCATAAATGTTCTCATTTATTTTGCATGTTGTCAATTCAACCTCTTCTTGAATAGACATGGCGCCGAGCTGGGTGCCATCTGAAGACCACAGCTGCAGTTCTCCAGAGTTTCTCAATGACTGCAACCAATAGAAACCCAAACATTACCACGCCATGGTCGAAATCACACATGCCAAGCTACTTAAAAATCCAATTCTTGAAAAACATATGCTTTACCACACAAATATTTCTGTCAGAGTTCAGGAAGACAGCTTGCAAAAAGTTCCCACTCAAAATATCCAGGACCTTTATGACCTTGTTGGACTGAGTTGAGTTCAGCATATAAATTTGTCCCTAAGAATAAAGAGACCAGTCAAGGTATGTTTTCAGTGTAAATTTACTTTCAAGTAGCATATTACTTTTTGACAGAATGTAATGGATACACTGAAGCATCTCTAGCTTACTTTCTTGGAAGACAGAAATAATGTTTCATTGTCAGGGGAGAGCATCACAGTATCAACGGGTCTTTCTAATTGCCATGTTTGTGTGATGTTGAGCTGAATTCCTTTAATCTGCAGACAGTGCAGCACATTTTCCTGCAATACAGTGGTAATTTAAAGTGTTATCACCCGAGGATCCCTAAATCCTAAAGTGGTCACACAAATGACCCTGTTAATGGGGGCATGGGCCCAGTACCTTTCCTGGAGAAATGAGGCCACTTTTATGAAGGGCTAAACTTTCAAAGCTGCAGTTTCTGAGTTCAGGGACGACATCAGCAACTGAACAAAAGGGAAATGCAGGTATCAATGTCTTTTCCACTTCTGAATAAAATTAAATAATACATATAAAAGAGAAAAGATGATTTTCTAGTAAGAGCACATCCTAGTGCCCCACTGTACATTAGCTTACTTGTGGGGTTGAAAAGGATGGAGACAGAAAAGCTCTCTGGATCAACAAGCAGCAGAAAACCTTCAACACATCCCACATAGAGTTCAGATGTGGCTGTCCAGCAGATTGCACAGGGAGTCACTGTGGCTCTGGTCTGTGTAAACATATATGTAGTTGAGTAACAGTTAACATTTGTGCCCTTATGAGTAAAGTGTTTTCTTGACAAAATAAAATATATGACATGGTTAAATGGCATTGTAAGTTTGTGTGCACACAACAGTCAGACAATACCATACTGCTCAGTTGGGTGTCTCTCCTGAGTCTTGATAGAGGCAAATGTAGCAGTTTGATGTTATCATTATTAGAGGTTGTTGGAGATCCTTCAACAACAGAACTATCAGCTGCTGGAAGATCTATTACTCTCCAAAAAACAAACATACAGATACAAAATATTACTATATTACAATGTTAGGGATGACCTCAGTGTTTACTGTAAAACATAAATGCAGGTAGTATAGTTAAAAATGTCCCCAATTTCCATGCAGAGCACAGGAAAAAAATCAAGTTCATGTATTACTTCAGTTCTGATTTTGTTTGGCCTTTACCTTGGTTTCAGGACATGAAAACTGCCACTCTTCTCAATATACCAGACGGTGAGGGATGTTGTGCCCAAGGCACAAAGCTGAAGCCAGTTACATGGGTTAAACACCAAAGAATTTACATCCTGTCCAGCTTGTGGTTGTGTACAAACTGGTTCACCATTTTCCCAGTTCCTGCATCACACAAGTCATAATTACAGCAACTCCACAGCGCACATAAACATTACAAGAAGTACTGCATTGCTTTCAGTGGCTTACCACACTGTTATGTTGAAGCAAGGGACAGAGGAGCAAGAGGCCAAATAAGGACTACCATCACTTAATGTTAGAGATGTGAAGTCCAGCTGGGCCCCTCCTGCAAAAAAAAAAAAAAAAAAAAGCAAAAAACTAACAAACAAACAAACAAACATAGCAACTACAAAGAAAATGCGCGAGGATATCACTCTAATCCAAACTAAAGCTCAGTACCTTTTAATTCACTCTTCATCTTAAGTTTAGGGAACATATACACAAATATAGATGGGGATAGTTTTTGCTCAGAGTAAGCAAAAATCCCGCTGTTGCCGTTAGCCGTCAGTTCACCAACGCCTCTGCCAGGATTCCGAAACGCACTTTGCGTCCCTGTCTCCAGGTTCAGAAAACAGAGATTAGCTCCGCACGGGTAACAAACTGTGTTATTATCCACAAACTGAAAGTTCTTGTTTGTAAAGCCCTGAATCCATCTACGGGTCAAAGAAAAAGAGAGAGAGGGGAAAAAATATTGACGTCTATGGACACCTGCCTGTTCACATTCATTGTTTCTTAACTTGAAACGATACATAATTATATTTGAAGCAACAACATACCTGATCTCTAAACTGCCGATGTTGTCCATTTTTTAAGATATTAATGAAACAACAAATTGTTGAATTTACGTCTTTTTCAATGCTTTTTCAAGAGTGACTGTCTTGTAGGCAGACGAGTCATTGAGTATCCATAGCAACTACAAAACTCGAAAGAGCCCACCCTTTTCACACTATTGGCTTGTGCTTTATCTGACACGCCCATTCCGGAAGACGTGTTTAAATTAAATAACTGTAGCAAACGTCCCTCCTGTGTGGTAATAAGCAGTGGTTTCGCGGTTGTCCGCATTTCATTCTACTTTGTGCCAAAGCAGTTTCTACCTGAAGGGTGAACATGTCGACTGAAAAGTGTTTCGCCAAAGGTAAGACTGAATAAGACTAGAAGGCTAAACTATGAAATAGATAACTATGAAAGCTTCCCGTTTTTCTGGCAAAATATGCGGAGTTGAATTTATTTTGCGAAGTCATTATGAATCTAATTCGTGAAGGTAAACGTGCGCAACAGTAGTAAATCGCAAAGCGTGATGAAGTTATTAGCTTCACCTATCTTCAACGTCAGCTTATCTGCAGTATAAATACATACGGATTGTTGGGAAAACGCGTCACTACAAACTTTGAAAATGCGGCAAAGGAAGAAGGCCCGAAATGACAGTTAGCGGTAACAACAACAAAAACTTTACTTTAACTTTTAGAAGTAAAATTCTTACCCCAGAAAGATGCTTATTAAATCATGTAATCATATAAAACCGGAGATGTATTTCAACCATTGCATACCAATCTGCAACAAATTAAAATTTATTTACATTAAATGAGCCAGCGCAGTGTTTTGTATTTGATTATAAATTGATCTCAAAAAGGTGGCATTTCTTTAGGGAAGAAGTCACATCTGTTTGAGTTGAAAAAAATGGGGTTAGTTATTTAACAAACTCTTTCACCAGTGCTTCTTGATACAACTCAGCCTTGCATAATCCATAAAAGGCTTAAAAATCGTGTTGAAGTGAAAAGTATAAAGTCTAAAAAATGAGAGAAGCACGAAGTGCAAGTCCTCTTATTTTGTACTGGGTTACAGTCCTCTGGAGTGCAAAAGGCCTTCATATGACTGAATTTACAAGGTACAACACCTCTGTAGTACCCTTTGAAGATAAGTTACTCATTAAAGTGTAAGTGCCAATTTTAATATTATTACAGGTACTGCGGACACACCAATGTGATTGCAAAAGACTGAGAAGGTCAAAAGTCTGTGATTTCTGAGGAATGTTTTGCACTGTTTTAATAAATAAATGTATAAATATGGCTTTGAATAATCTGAGCTTTCTCAAATTTTGATATTCAGAGCACACCAAACTGGAAAAGTTGTTTAAATATTCACTCTGATTTTTTTTTTTAACCTTTACTAAACAAAATAAACATTCAGGAATGTGGTAACATAAGAACATGTGAGCGGTCTCTTCATAATTGTAACAGCAAACATGCATCAACATGCTCATTTGCAATAGTTTTCATGGAAAAATGTTTCCCTTTTGGATTTTCTTTTAGGAAGTGCTGCACCTGGCCCGGTCCCCAAAGATACCATCAGACTTTACAGCATGAGATTCTGCCCTTTCGCCCAGCGAACCAGATTAGTGCTGAATGCCAAAGGAATAAAGTAAAGATACTTTTTAAATATACTTAAATTGAAACAACCCATTAGTTATACAAGTGGTTGAAATTCCTGGTTCTTGTTTATTAAATTTCAACCTTTGTTTCAGGTATGACACTATCAACATACACCTGAAAGACAAACCTGACTGGTTCTTTGAGAAGAACCCTCTTGGTCTTGTCCCGACACTCGAGACGCCTGCTGGTGAGGTGATATATGAGTCACCCATCACCTGCGAGTACCTGGATGAAGTGTACCCTGAGAAGAAGCTGCTTCCATCTTCTCCTTTTGCTAAAGCTCAGCAGAAGATGATGCTCGAGTGTTTTTCTAAGGTGTGTCCCATGAAAGCTTGCATCCAAATATTGGCTTTTAGTTTTATGTCCTCTAATGTTTCTGCTACAGCATTAACTTATCAATGCTGCACTTTTCTTCAGATTACACCATACTTTTACAAGATCCCAACAGGGAAAAAGAATGGTGAAGATGTCTCAGGACTTGAAGCTGAACTGACTGGGAAGTTTGCCAAGTTAAATGAGGTCGGTCATGTAGCACAAGACTTTTTTTTTTTTAAATTAAATAATAGATATATAGTGTGATTAAGTTGTTCAGTCTATCTTTACTCATACATTTACTCTGTTCTACACAACACTGCTGCATGCGATGTTTATTTTTCAGGAGTTGGTAAGAAAGAAAACAAAGTTCTTTGGTGGCGATTCCGTCACAATGATCGACTACATGATGTGGCCATTCTTTGAGAGACTTGAGGTTTTTGACCTTAAACAGTGAGTAACACTCGCACAGGAAATATAGAAATAAATACCATTTTATTCAAGAAAACAGTTAGGAGACACTTTATGTCACTTGAGATGAACAGCCATAAAAGATAGTTTATGAATAAGCAGGAAACATTTCAGTAACAGAACATGTTAATCAGGTCTTGATCTCTTCACAACATCTGATATGTCAGTGTGACTTAAGCATCTTGTTTACTGAAGGAGAAATTAGTACATCGCCTCCAGCAAAAAGGCAGTAAGAAATTACATTAATGCAGATAATTGATACACTGTTAGTTTATCTTTTGAAATTGATTAAAATAGAAAAATAGTGCGTCTGGTATCATATACCAAAGTAAATTCTTAGTAAAGCCCTCTCTGACACCTATTACAGTTTGCAAAATTTCTTTTTTTTTTTTTGGTAGTTTTTGCTACCAACAGAAGTCTCATTTATGGTCACATGATGGTGTCCATATGCAATGACCTCACATCATGTAAAGTGAAGCCTTTTGGGTATCCAAAGTCTATAGCAGTGTTCCCCTTTTCTGGTCCTTGCATGCTACTTCCCTGCAACTTTTACGTTTCCCTGCTTCAACACACCAGATGCAGATGAATGGGTCAAATGGACTTGACCTCAAGCTGATGGTGATCCATTCAACTATGAACACTGCCTTGTGTGCAGTCAACCTGAAGGCTAACAGAGCATAGTTCTCAGAGATGACACAATACACAAACTGAATGCTCATACTTTGGAAAGTAACAAAAACCAGGTAGGGATTGACACTTTTCATCACCAATTCAAAACCTACTTCAACAATGAAGCTCTGAGATTTGACAAGTTAAAGGTATACAAATTATGACAAAGGACAAAAATAATCTTGGCGATGTAACAACATTTAAGGAAAGCTTAGTGAAACTTCCTGATGGATGCAGATGCAGAGGTCATCTTTACTTCTTAAACACTTTAGGAATAAACAAACATTTTACCTTTTTTTTTTTCCTCTCTTTTCTCTTCTCTCTCCCTTCATCATTGCAGCTGCCTGGGCAACACACCTGAGCTGAAGAAGTGGATAGAGCACATGCTGGAGGACCCGGCTGTTAAAGCCAGCATGTACAGTGTGGACACGTACAAGGCCTTCTACAAGACTTACATCGATGGAAAACCAGATTATGACTACGGTCTTTAGACAACACTGACTTAAAAACCCACAACCGTCCATTTATATTCATGTTACGATTCAGATCATGTAGTAAAAGAACATATCAGACGTGTAAGACTTATGTGAGGAAACTTTGTAATATCAGAAGGGAAACAGAATTGAATAAATCTTGTGAGTCAAGGTCTTTCAGTTATTTTTTTTTTTGTCTTTTTTTGTCAAATAAAAACATTACTTCATGGTTATTGCCTTAGTTGTTGTAAATAATTGAAATAAAGGATTGAAATATAGATTGTGAGGGACTTCCCATTTATTGAACTGGGGTGCTCTTAAAGTGCTGACATCAAGATGCTGGAATCTAATAACTAATAAAATTAGTTCCTCAGATGTGATGTTTCCACCCACGATAGCTGCCATAAGGTTTACAAGAGTTGCAGTGAATAAAGAAACGACTGATTACGTGTTTGCCAACAGGTTCTCTTTTCAGTTTGCGCTATATAAGAGGTATATATGTTAAAATGTTTTTGGAAAAGCATCTTTCAGATAGATCTACATTATGCCATATTATGAAGACCCCATTTAGTTTGTCAGAATTAAAGAAAGATCTTAAACTGTTGCTTTCTTGAACCAATGAAATAACTGCTGCATATTCAGTTTTAACAGTTACAGCAAGAATGGTACTGAATTAACTCAGCGTAACCAGTGCTTTTAAACTTTATTCCAGGCTGATATTTAAAGCTCCGATAAGTCTGGTGTGTATTCCTGTACAAGTACAGGAGCATTTCGGAGCATCTCCTGAAAATGCCTCTCAGTTGCTGCGTAAAGCTCCCTCTCCAACACCAAAGACCTGAAAAGATTGATGGGCTCTGCTTTGCGAATTATCTCAGGAATCTGGATTTCCTCTGGCACTTTCCAGTTCCCAATCAGAGCATGGTGAAGTCTTTTTTCCTGGAGGCTGCTCTGCAGGAAAATAAGCAGATCCTGAAGCCTGTGCACCACGTTCTCAGCCCCCCACACAGTGGTCTTTTTACTCAGCAACAAGTGCAGAAGAATGGTCTTTAAGTGGTAGCTGGTGAGAGCACTTTTTCCTGTCAGCCCTGACTGCTTTCTGTTCAGGAAAGTGATGATCTGGAGGCAGTGTAGGTGACAAGAATTTTGTGGTAGCTGTTTAGAAAAATATTTGAGCAAATTTCTCTCGTAGACTGCTAAAGAAAGAGGCCAGTATGGATCTGGACAGCTGTCATAATCTGAAGGGAAGTGAGATACAAAATAAGCATCTGTGTCCTCCAGCTGAACCACTGGAATGATGTTCAGTACCACGGTTTTCCCTGAATGGAACCGGATCTTCAGAGCACCGGCAGCATCCAGGTTACGAAACGTAACCTCAAAGTCATATTTGTGAGAGATGCGTCCCCACGCTTTGGTGACAGAGATCTGAAACCACTTCATGACTTGATCTTTAGCTAAGAAACTTGTGTTCTTGGAGCACAGCAGTTCTTCTGGGTTGTAGGACACCTTGGCTGCATCATTCCTACTGTGCAACAGACAAAGCACGTCTTCTCCTAGATTCGCAGAGCAGCAGAGACAGTCCTCCTCATTCTCCCCAAACCTGGACACCTTTATTATTCCACAGCCTTGCATGTCTGGAGGTATGTCACTGGAGGGGCTACACCACAAATGGTACTGGAAGGAGTGTGGATCTGGAGGGGAAAATGGCACTATAAGGTCACAAATGAGAGGTTTGCACACCTTCCAGGATTCAAACATGCTTCCAATCCCGATAAAATCCCCAACTTCCATGTCCGCTTCCCTGTCACACAAGCTCCTGAGTGACTCCAGCAAGTCGTCAGCAAAACCCTCAACAAACTCCCTCACCCGGGAGTTTTCATGAGCTGAAGTGTAAGTACATTTGTCACAGAAGTTCGTCAGGATATCCTTATCCAGTACCATCATTCTGGGAGTGAGGAATCCACTCTCTGATATTGCATCTTCATCCTCAACTGGCCAGATTTCTGTGTCAGCAAGATTCACCCCGCACAGCTCAATCATGAAGAATATCACAAGTGACAAAGTGCTCCAAAACCACCGAATATAACCATCCTCTGAGTCAAACTCCTCTTCACTGGTGTCCAGAAAAGAGAGCTCTTTCTCTAGTTTGTCCTGTTCCAACTTCAGCTTCTCCTCATGCTCCCGCATGCGAGCCAAGAGATCCTCGTCCTGCTCCTGGAGCGTGGTGTTTTCTTTAGGAAAGAGCAAGGGCTGGTTTAATATGGCAGCCGCCATCACCATGCACACTCGTGCAATGGTCTCCTGCATCTTCTGCTGATTTCTAACACAGAAAATCAAGAACCTTCCATATGTCAAGGCAGCTGCAGCTCAAGTCCTGAAATTGAAACAACAAGAGTAGTTTTAGTGAAAATGCAAGTAGATGTGTGAAATATGAGGCTATATATGAACAGAAAGTACAACGATTTCCATAAAGTGCTCCACCCACTGTCAGAAACAGACTGTTAAACTAAATATAGAGGCTGCATGATGAATGACGCATACATCTACTATCGGTCTATACAAGACAGGAGGCAGTAAGACTGAGCCTTAAAATATAAAATTTGAAAAATAAATCAGCCTTCTCACGTAGAGATGGCGCTTTATGAAATTCAAAACAATATGAGAAAATTCCTACATCTTAAAATCTTCCTCCCTGAATGCCATCAGATTACCAACAAGTAACACAAAAGTATTGTGCGCAAGAGGAAATTACATAAGTCTCTTGATTATGTCTCAAACCTGAAGTTGATAATGACACTGGATGATACAATTTAGTACATCATGTTATATGGAAAATGCTACTAAAAAACAACTGTGGTTGTGAAGAAAAAAATAAACAGTCCCCTGGCTGAACTTAAACAGCCAATTGAAAATTTTTTAGAGGATGAATGGTATTACTAAACCTATCATCACAGTAATGATAAAAACAAAGTCTGATAATGTGAGCAACATTACACTTCCTCTGGTGCGCCAGAAAAAGGAAGTTCACAAATATCATGAGCTCAGTGTATCATCATGGTGTGAGCTTCTTCTCTGCCAGACTGCCAAGGTTTAAAATGAAAGCAGTGGAGTATGTGAGGCCACAGAACCTGGGAAACTTCCCACTAACCAGGACATTTTCCAACACTTACATAGATCCCTCCATCCAAGCAAACATGGAGCAGGACAATATCTGAGATGAGGCTCATTTAAAATCATTAAACGATTCACTGTCATCACAGAAAAGTAAGCCAAGAGTAGCTGCCAAAAGGTTTACCCAACATTTATATCAAGGGTGACTGACTGTCAGACTGGATGGAAATAGTCAAACACTTTACTGAAGTGTTAATAGAAATAAACAAAATAAAGCTTTGTGAGAAATATTCTGGATTTACAAGTAAATGAACTCCAAATTTGGTTATAAATTATTTTTACAGTGTACATCCTACTGACAAATATATGACAAAATATATTGCAGATACATAAGATATATTATAGGATAGGTAGGAGCACAGATTTTAATTCCTTACCCTAGACTCAAAATAATTCATCTTGTGCTGCATCATATAAAAACACTGATCTTTTTTCATGCACTATCATTACATATTGCAGATAGTCATATTTTAACTTGCTTTACATGCTGTTAAACCTGCTTGTCTTCTCTATTTGCATTCATTTTAGCAGAATGGTGTTTGGTTAAAGAGTACATAATTTACTACAGTACAACGAAATAACAGACTGAAAAGCTGGGAGCTGCAGAAGGGTGTGAGGTTCAGCATCAAAGTAATACATGCAGAATTTTTTTTTTTTTTTTTTGTATTTATAGCTTATTTTCCTTCATCGCCAATGGGGAAAGTACTACAGCAACACATACATATATTTTTCAAGGCAAGGCCTGTTTTGGAGATTGAAATTTGCAGTTTGACAGAAACATTTGCGTAAATTTCCCCCCATTTTAATTTGTTTCCAGTTTGCTGATAAGATGGAAACAAAAACAAATTTTGTGGTCATGCTTGGCCCTGTGGCCAAAGCAGTAAAAATAACTACAATCTGGTTGAAAGACTGGCTCAACATTTTAAGTAACTAACGATGTATGGACTCACCTCATCCACATTCCACTAATCAAATAATCGAATTATTGCCACCATTATTATTATCATTGTTGTCATCATCATCATTATTACTTTGCTGCTAGATATTTATAACTCGATCTATTGCCCAAAACTAACTATTTGAACAAGTAGCCTACTTTAACCTTTAACTTGAAACATGAATAAATGTAAAATAATACAACCTCTGACTGCTCCATCATCCTGAATTTATGTGTATTTATATTTTGTTTTGTTTTAATATAATAACTACGACGTAGGTGTGAACGTGGGTAATGTGACGCGATGACGCCACCGGTCAACTCTGTTGTCCTAGCAACAAAACAGAAAGCCCAGCCTCTCATCACGGAAATGTGGCGGTAAAAAATATATATATTTTCCCCAGACAAATGAGTCACTTCACTTGGTCTTGTTGTCGGATACTGTGCTTAAGATATACAACTACAAAGAGCAGCTAATGCTGTCGGACAGGTGTCTTACGACTGTAAGTTTATCGCCTGCTGACACCTTGTTGAGGCTTGTTGACCCCGAACAGGATGAAGCGGCTACAAAAACGGATGGATGGGTTGACCGCATATTTTAACCACCAAAGTGATGGGCTGACTGCCAGCTGAACTGTCACGCTCATCTAAACTACTAATAGTTTAGTGAACCGTGCAGAAAGCAAATTTAACCAACCTACCTGTTTTGGTGTTTCGGTGGAGTGCCATGCTGGTGAAAGCGCCTTCATCCGAACAACTCGGGCACAGTTTCAGAGTTTCACACGCAGCCTCTTCTCAGTATTTCCTGACTGTGTTCTCCACCCATGTTCAGAAGCCCCGCCCAGTCCCCCTCTCCTCACCAAAACAGGGGCTCTTCAACTGCGGGAGTGGGTTTTCCCTTCGTTGATGACTTCAGATATCAAAAAAGCTCTCCAAAATCACAGTCTAAACATTTAAAAGTAGCCAAATTCAGCTAGTTGCAGGTTTAATCGACTACAGTATTTATGATAAGATGCTTAAAATGTTACTTCCGCTTCAGCAGTTATTATCCGTCGAGAAGGATCATACTTTATATATCCACAAGGTGGCGCTTGAGTCTTTAGGAGGGAGGACACGACGTTCCGACTGACGTCACTACTCAGCGGGCCCTTATTTCGCAAACAATGGGTTTTATACTTATAGAAATACACAAGACAGTGGTTTCAGTTATCAAATAGTATGATCTCAGCACTAGAGAGTTTATCTGGATGATAAATATTAAATCATTATTTACATTATTTACATTACTTTCAGACTGTGACAGTGGTATTATAAGCCTTTCATTGCAAAAACCCTTGAGCAATACTTGACACTGTCAGTTTTTAACAGTTTATAGCATGTGATGACAACCCATATCATCTTTTAAAGCATCTGTCATCACACCTCTGAAATGCAAACTCCAGGAGCACATTCTTTCTGCTGACTTTTTGGGAGGGATTCAGCTGAGTTTATTTGCATTACCTTTATTTCTTAATTTTGTTTTCTCTGAGAGTTTTCTGAGCTGATGCATGCCAAACCCAGACATGCTTGTCTGGGTTTGCTTTACTCCAGACCCTTATGTTGGGCTTCAAGGTTCACCCTTAAATCAAGGAGACATGGCCAGCAGGTTGTCAATAATGTCCTCAAACACATTATGTTATTATGCATACTGTATTACGCTTTGAGGGTTACGGTGAAATAATAACATGAAAACTCAGATTGAGTACACTTTTCCCTTATTCATTTATTAAGAGTTAAAGTGTAATACTCACAAAAGAAACTCCATTTTTTCAACATTCAACATTGTAATAGCAGAATAACACATGCATCAAATGTAAACAAGTTTGATATTTTTCAAACTTAACACACAAAACAAAAAAGAATTCACAAAAGTAAACCTAACCATTATTAAACCCCTTCAGACCAGGTTTTTTCCCCTACTGAGCAGAAAATAAAATTATCCAACTCTATTCTCTTCTCCAGTACAGAAATGAGTCTGAAAAAAAAATTCCCAACTTAAAATTTGTATTAGAAACCTTTAAACATCTGTATCAGTTGATCCCAGGACTAAATGAACAGATTGTCAGAAAGTTTTCAAAAGGAGTACTCATTTCTATTGCAGTATCCATATGTAAAAAATTCTTGCTTAAGGCTTTTGAAAAGATAAAAAACTGATGTACAGCAGCTGTAGATTATAAAAAAGTTCAGAAAACTAGCACTATGATAAGATGAACTTTGAAACAAGTCTAGATTTTTAAACAAGTTGTGTACATGAACATTTAAGTGTTTTGAAAGTTAGCCTAGATGTCTCTCCACACTAGTAAGCACATGGGTGTTCAGCTTACTGTGTCTGTACTTTTGCAGTTGTGTTAGTGTGATATGATTTTCATTTTTATTTCCTTCAAGGAGTTTCTGTGTAGCACAAAGAACAGGGCCACATTCATTTTGAAAAAGAGGAGAGACACAACATCTTTTCAAAAAGTTTTGCAATGATTTTAACATATGTACACTGCAAGAGAAACATTTTGTATATATATATATATATATATATATATATATATATATACACACACACATGCATACACACACACACGTATATACATATATTTATATACACATACATATATATACATACATACATA
>JAOWBL010000274.1:0-17970 GCA_028564865.1 Zenarchopterus dispar | reverse complement strand
TGTGTGTGTGTATATATACGTGTGTGTGTATGTGTATGTGTGTGTGTATGAGTGTGTGTGTGTGTGTGTGTGTGTGTATATATACATGTGTGTGTGTGTATGAGTGTGTATATATGTGTGTGTGTGTGTGTGTATGTATGTATATATATATATATATATACATACACACACACATATACACACACACATTGTGACATGAGTACCTTTGGTCTTTTATAGGGCCATTTTTCAGCATTCTCAATTTCCTAATATCCAAAACTGTAACTCCATGTGAAGCCGCAGCCATTATGTGTTTGCCATGATTGGTGCATGGAAAACCAATATCAATTATTTCTCATGAATACAATTTCTTGTATGTAATTATCCCTATTGTACATAATTAAAACTTTTAATTTAACAGGCCTGACAAAAAAATAAGTTATGAATTTAAAGAACTGATTCGTTTAACTAATCACACAATCATTTGACAGCTCAAACACCTGATCCTCAGAAAAATAATATAAATTTAAAAGAAGATTTACCCATCTGGTTGTATACACTCCTGCCGTTTGTCTCCAAGTAAGACTGTCTATAATAAAGAGAAACATGGCTGCAGTACCCCTGAAGCCCCACCTCACTTCAGGTGTGAGGGTTTACCTGTCACGTGGGATGGAGACACCACTACAGCATGGACTAAATGAATAATTCAACACACATTTTCAAGTACATGGAGTTTGGAGCTGATCACATGAAAGGAAAGTAAGAGTCTATTTTATAGATTGGGAAATTTCGTTAATGTGCATACTGACTGGCTATTTTTTAATGAGTAAACTACCCAAGAAACTTGAATTTTTTTTTTAAAAAAGTGCTTACAAACAGCACTCTCTCCATAGCTCCCTTAACTTGTATTCACAAGGGATGACTTTCCTTTTTCTCTAAAATTGAATGTGTGTAATGTGCTGTTTGCGGTATTCTCCTCAGACTGAGCTGGACTACTGTTGCAGAAATAACATTTAAAAGAAATGTGTACTGTAAGCAGAAAATGAACTACAATGCTGTGCACTACTTACAAGCAGGTAAGTTTGTGTCACTGTAACATTTTACCAGTGGAATTTCCCACTGCCACAAACGGCTCAGTTATCATTTCCTGATAATGGCTTCTCTGTGGCCACGGGGTGCTTTCTTCTGAGTAAAGCGTCAAATGATGAACTTCCCACTAGCAACTGTGCTTATTCACAATTGTGAGCAGGAAATCTAGGCCCCTTACAAACAAGATTAAAAAAAAGTGGGGAAAAAAAAAGATAAAAAGATCACATGGTGAGCCTCCCACTGAAGAGCGGACCAACTTTGGGGTAAATTATATGGGACGACCACTCTTGGGATGACTGGCAACTGTCTTTATTTTCCACTTGCGAATGATCTTTTTCACTGGTAAATGTGAACTCCAAATCATTTAGAAATAGTTCAACAGCCCTTTCCCGACTGATGACATTTTTTAAATATCTTTCTCTGACTAGACCACAAAATCACCAAAACATCTGCTTTAATAGATGTCTGCACTTCTGATGATCAGCCCATCAGGAGCTGATGATCTGCAGCATCTGGCTGCAATCCACACTTTCACGTCCCGTGGAAGCAGTAAAGGGGTCATTATTATGTTTCTCGCTTAAATTTTTGTTGAATAAAAATGGCACCACTCATCTGACAATGCACTTGCTTATCTTGGCCAATACGGTCAATGAGATAATAATATCGTAATTTTCCGAGTGTTTCAGAGAAATCATTATATTGCTTCTTCAGCAAGATAACATAATCACCTCAGCTGTGGTCACCCTCAATAAACCAAACGACCTGAAGCAGACTGAAGATAAAACGGAGAGCAAGCCCTCGGGTGCTAAAGCTATTTGAAGAGGATTTTATCCCACATGTGCTTACATCTTCTGTATTTCATAATCAGCCTGCAGTACTTAGGAACTCAGCAATACGTTTCCTTCTACGACACTGTTATGTTACTCAATCCAACCTGCTTAACTAGTATTTCTTACACTTCACTTTCAGAGTAAGCCATTTTATCCTCACCAGATTTCTAAGGAAATTTTACCCACAATTTCAGGAAGCTTTTAGAGAGGTGACTGTAAAAGATATGTGGCATCACCTTAGTGAACTCTTAAAATGTTTGTTGTGTTGGTTGACAGATGAGTTGTAGGGGTGTATTTGTATTTATTCAACCCAACAAACTGTTTTTTTAGTAATTACCTTCAATTTTTGTTTGAGGAACACCAAATAACCTGAGTGATGAACTACAGTAGCCACTTATCGGCATCATTGATCATGTCTGTCTGACTCACAGGATGTCCACAAGTGGGTCAAGCCAGACAATTTTATCTACTCAATGACATCGTCAGGGTGTCCCAAAGTTGTTTTTACACACTCTCAATCACAGCATTTAAACTTTCAGATGAATCAATATAGTTGTTTGCACATTTGAACTGTAGACCAACATTTATCAGAGACGCTCCAGAAGTGCTGCATTTGCACAACAAACATCAACAATATTTGCTTCTGACTACCAAGAGAAATTTTCCACCCAGTGGCCTGGTAAGACGTCAGGAAGATCAGTGAGTACATGACATGTGAAAACAGTACTAAACACCGTCAGCAAGCAAGAGTGGATGCTGGTTAAATACTTTTGAGTAAATTTTGTCCCAGTGCTGCTAAAATATTTAATCATGTGTACTGGTGCTACCTGTTAAAAAAGCTAGAATGGAGCCCTTTTCATCTATCCATCCATCTCTAACCTACAACTGCTGAAGGAGCTCTACCTTGCACTGACTCTGGTGTTTGTGTGCTTAGGTGTCTCTAAAGTGGCCTCAGACAATGCTGAGTCCACAAATAAATAAGAATCCTTGGTGGCATCACCAAAGACACACTTTAATCCCAAGGTGAGGAAGGTCCAACTCACAAACACATGGGTCATGTGAGGGACCTCTTAGAGAATTTTTCAAAATCATGTATAAATAAGTTCCCACGTTGAGTTCCTAACAAGTAAATATTTAGATGCCTATAGCAGGAGAAAAAAAACTTCAACAGTTACAGACATAAAATCTAATTAACATTTGGGATTTCAAGTAAGTAAAAAAAAAAAAAAAAAAAAACAGCATATTACTGCAAAAGCACAGAAAGTGTGTTGAGAAACTTCCTATGACTGAGTTGAGTGTTGTTGGCAGAAAGCGGAAAGACACTGAGGCAGGATAAATGATGGTCATATTGATCTCCAATGCTCTTTTACAGCCCTGTCATGTCAGTTAGCACCTTGGCAACACTTGCTTTAGAACTACATCAATACTGAATCGAGCACTCAGCATCTGACAGCTAGAGAGGGACTGTTAGAAGGAGCATGAGGGAGGACAAACAGAAAAAGTAAACAAGGGGAAGAGTAAACCGCTTCATCAACAACCCCGAGACTTAACACTGTACTTCAAGTACTTTGGTTGTTTGTGAAGTCACAGTCACCAAACAAAGCCATGTCCCTCATAGTTCATTAAAGTTCCATTTACATACACTGGTGGAAAAAAAAGTAAACACTCCGTCAGTTTCAGTTTACTTATAACAACATAAGCTGGTCACCACCGGGCAAATCAGGTAAAATACAACTTCAGAAAAACAGCACAAGACATATTACACCGTAATCATTATCTGTTTTATAAAAGCTGAGCCAAACTCCAGAAACAGTATGTGCGAAACTAAGTACACCTGAACTGTTTACATGACAACGGATGGGATAAAGAGCAGTCAAGAGCTGCTAATCAAATGCATTTAACTGATAACTTGTCTGGACCATTCAGCAGTGTATTAACACTATGCCAAGCAGGAAAAACATCAACAGGTGTTTTAGAGATGTTATTGCTGCTGTCCATTAATTTTTAAACAGTTTTAATCAAACAATTCAGAGTCTATTATTGTACAATGAGAGACTTTTCAAAACTGGATAAACATTCAGCACAGTTGCCAATCTTCCCAGAAGTTGGATGTCCCAGCAAGTTTTACTCTTTGGCAGGGGAACGCTGGTTGGTGCCGGTGGCCTCGGCCTCTCATTGGCTGTGTCTCTGGTGGCCCCTGCTTGGACATCCCGGTAGGTCCAGGGGCTGGGGTGGCAGCCAGGCTGGGCTCCTTCCGGGGCTTCTTGCCTATCGTCCTCTGGTCTGTGGTGGTGGGGGTCGCTTGGATGTATGGGTTTGATGTGTCATTGCCCAGTGGCTTGGGCACCTATGATTACCCCAAGCTCTCCCATTTGCCACCTAACCTGCCTCCCCCCTCCATCTCAAATAAATGGAATACATAAGTTTTTAAATTTAAAAAAAAAAAAAAAAAATTTCCAGCTACAGGGAAAGCTCAGAATTTTGGGACCCTTCACCCTGCTTATCACATCTTTCTTTTTTTTTTTCTTTAATGTACTGAGACACACATTCAAAAATAACACAATGGGTAGGGTGGTGTGCCGGCTTGTTGCTAGCTGGTGCATCCTAGTGCATGGAGGGATGCGTCATGTTGGTGTTTGGTTGGGTAAGGGCGGTGGGCAGCAGCCATCTTGGCCCTTCTGGTCTTGACTGCACTTCTTCTTTCTTCCCCCTCTCCCTTTCCACCATCGTCTTCTCTTTCCATTTGCTGCATGGGGTGGTGATCTGTTAAGTCAGTTACTCTTGGCAACCCCAGTGCCATGGTGGTCTGGGGAAGTCTGTAATGGGCCTGCCTGGTTCTGGCCCTACGCTCCTGGGTTCTGGCCTAAGCTTCCTGTAGGTGAGTATGTGGATCTTGTGGTGGTGATACAGGGGCTGCAGGTGCCTCCTGGGCTAGTCTCCCTGCTGTGGTGTGGGGTATGCCAGTGCTTGCATGCAACCTGGGTCAGCCTTGGAGGTTGATGATAGTAATTACCCTTGTTATTGTTTGTAGTTCTGCTACTAGTTATCTATCCATCTGTATCAATATCTATAGATACATGTCTGTTTGTTTTATGTTTGCATGTCTGTCCTATTTACTGCAACACATTTCACTACTAAGACACATCACACAAACACTACTGAAATCACCACACTACACAAACGGCACCCTTCACTGTCTTCTTTCTATACATCTTGTCCTTTCATGTTTCATGTCAGAGATTTTAATCCTTTCTGTCAGAATGAGGAGTGAAAATGTTCATCAAATGTGTTCGATCAGACTGTCAAAGAGGCCCGTTGAAGGACACACACACACACACACACCTTAAGGAAACTAACATCTGCTGGAAGATTAAAATATCTCATAGATAACAGTTTTACCAGATCATGGTATGCAGACAGTTGCATACCAAAACAAAAAAAAAAAAGGTTTTACTCTCTGGCCGTAATAACATTCCATCTTTGACTCTAGACCAGAGTTAGCATGTTAAATGTTAACGTAACAAAAGTAAATTGGAAACAGACGGAAAGTACAGCTCTTTTGAAAGATTACCAGAAAGACTGTTCCCTCTAAAAAGTAAAAGAAAAATGGTAATATGGGATATATCTGAAGTCACCCCTCTTGTCTCTGGTCAATATGCAGGGACTCGTATGTAGATAACAATGTAGGGAGTACACCAGCTGAATTAACTACTATAGATGCTGCATTTTGTCATTTTTCTCTTGCCAGTTTTAATGTTCTCTTGAATAAAATAAAGAACACACTGATGTTCTCTGTTTTATGATATATTGCTCTTCGCACTGCACTTTCACTCTGGTGCTTGTATAAAAAGACGAGGGGAAAAGATCCATGAGATATTACCTATTCTTCGCAGCACAGTCACTTTCTAACTCGGTGACAAGTTGCAATCGTTACAATGATTTCCATTCAAAGAAGAAGGCTAAGTGAGATGTGCTGTTGGTCCTGTACTACCAAGACACCATTAACTGGTAAATTAAACACAAAATCCAATGTTTTCAACAACAATAAACTTTATTTATTTTCTTTAATTAAGAATGAATAATTAACTCTAACCCTCAGGCTGCTGTCAGAGTACACGATCTCCTGAGCACAACTTCATTCCATCTTGCAAACAGTAAATTAGTGTAATTGTGTGGCAGTGTGTGTGTACATAAATATACCTGTTTAACGCATATTTAATTAGATGACACTGGTGTTAGTAACAAGCATTTTAAATATAATAAAAAACAACTTCACTGTACTGATGAGGATTTACTCTCCTCCCAAACCCCCCCCCCAATCTGGAAACCACTGACATTACTTGGGTCAAAACGCTTTAAAACTGACCCCCTCTGACGCTACAATTGTCTGTGAATGGTAAAGGTAATCCCACTGGCATCCGTAGAAACTATACAAGTCATGGATTTCATCACAAAACATTAGACGCAAACATTGTAACGGATCATGTGCTGCAACTCGTCATTAGCATTCCAAGGTTTCATTAACCATCTTGCATATGCGTGGAATAATGATCAATGGGTCCTTTCACTGCTTTCTCCTTATACAGGCTACTAAAAGTGAATGTGCTATAACGAGTAAAAGCAGCTTAAAACTAAGCCACATGTGAAAATTTAAGAAGGAAGAAAATGAACTTGTTACATACCGATCACAGGAGCAGGCCACCATGACAACGAGCAGGTTGTAGATGATGAAGGTGAAGATGACGGCCGTGATGGTGCCACGGGGAATGGAGTAGCTGGGATTCTTCAGGTCACCTGGTGGAAAAGACTGGTTTAGTTTTATGTCGCCATGCAGACGATCAGCTCACGCTAGCTTCCCCCACCTACCTGACATGTTGGAGCCTGCCATGATGCCAGTGCAGCCATTGAACATCACAGCAAAAACAGTGGCAAAGGTCATCATTGTTCCTGTTGTGTAATCTATGGTGTAGTCAGCTGCAGAAAGACATGTTAAGAGTCACTTTCATTACGATTTTATCAAAATCATCAGTTGATTTCGTTTTAAAAACAGGAAGTTTCAGTTGGTCTACACCCACTCAACCAACAAATATCATATCAAAGCGCATTTCTATTGTACCACCAAGCCTGTCACAGGATTTATCTGGAGAAATTCAATTTCACAGCAGTGAGGTCTGAGGGTTGCACCCTCTGTTCTTTCCACTTGAGTAGACACAGAAAATGTTTAAAAAAAAAAAAAAAAAAAAAAAACTTTTGTAATCAGGGTTTTATGTTAAAATCAGAAATGCATGTAAATGGAAAGCAAAATTGCAAATGAGCTGAAATTGTTCAAACTGGGCTCAACCGACAGTACGAGCCACATTTGCATTCCAAAAATATATCATAATCCAAAAACAACGAGAACTTTTCTGTCGCCACGCCAGTGGGTCCGTTCAGGGGTAATGTGAACGCTCAACCACCGCTGGCAACACAACCTGTGCATGTACTTCAACTAACTCCCTTTCAAAACCTTTTCCATTTCTCCCTCTCTAAATGAACAAACAATCGAATAAATAGCTTTGGTTTATTCTATCAATACAACTGATTAATGGACTGAAACCAATGCCCTTTGCTCCAAGAATACAGCGTTTAAATGTAAACACATGCTTTTCCTCTTTCTCTCTTAAATATTTACACTTCTCATTCAAGTCATAAAGTCAAACTTCCATTTTCTGCTTATGCATCTCTTGTGTATTTAGTCCTCATACGACAATGATTCAAAACGTTTGTTTTTGCAATATAATAAAATGTTTGTGTCTTATTAACAGCAATTAGCTCGGTAATCATGCGTTTAACTATAAATCCTAGCAAAGGCAGTGGGGTACTTGGTCAGTTTTTTTGTGGACATTGAGCTCCAGGGAACATGCACAAGATCTAATTAAAAGATTAATCAAAAGTTGCACTCTCTACAGTATAGGAGAAGGAGTTTGTGCTCTCTTTTGCCGGATTAATGCACTGGAAGCTGCTGAGGGATCATGTGCTGCAGTGTTTAGTGTTAACTTCTGCATACGTCAGCTGAGGTCATAAAGGGCTGTAAAATGTAATACTTGTGACTCCTGGCTGGCCCTCTATTGTTTGGAAACATGAAGTAAATAAGCAAAAGCTGTAGGAATATAAAAACAGGAAAAAATACTATCTTACCCTGACACAACAACGCGCATATCTCAAATAAAAATATGACACAAATCCGTCTGCCAGATACTCTGAGGGTGGCTTGAAGAATGATTGTGGAACTAAATTTTACGTACTTTTATATTTATTAGAGAAAAAGTTGAAATAGAGTACTGTGAAATGATACTTCATTTGATTTCAGGGAAAGTGAGTTGTTTTTTTTCTTGAAATGGTAACATTTTTTTTACGAAAGTATGCAGTGTACTCTGGATACAATCTTACAGCCTTTGAACAACTCGCTGAAGCACATCAGGTTGAAATGTTCTGCCATTGATCAGATGTCAACATCCGTCTCTTATCTGATACGTCTGGACCCACAGCTGAGCTCACCGTTTTGTGAGAGCTTCAAAATACAGTACATGGTGAGCATTTCTGCACGTTTCCGTTTCACATTTAAAACTGCAAATAGGTTCAAATAAAAACAGCTGCTTAAATCCTCTGCCTCACCCCAAAGGTTTCCAAGCAGCGTGTCCAACTTGAAGCCAGTAAAATTGGCGGTGGTGGGAAAAGCCGTGCCATTGGTTGATGGGTTGAAGGAACTGGAGCTGGGCAGCACAATGGTTCGAGATGGTACAGCAAAGAAGCTGATGAAGATGGTGGCCAGGACAAACATGACTATCAGGAAGATGAGGAAAGTGGCCTTGGCATAAATGTGAGCTCCGACCAGGCAAACCAGAAGGCACAGGAGGGCCACGCCTGTCCCATAGAGCAAAGACCACCAGTACCCAGATGGTAGGATCTGGTATGAAGAGGCACCCAAAGAGCCATCTGGGGAAAGAAAAAAATAAAAAATAAAAATAAAAAAAAAGAAAGAAGTACTTTCACCTCCATCTTTTTTATTTTTTTTTTGGCATTTTTAAACAGAACAGTTTCTTTTTCATTGTTTTTATGTGTGCAAATAAACAAAAACAAAGTAAAAAAAAAAAAATCTGGAAAATCTCGGCTAAATGTTCTTCTGCCTGGTTATCTCTTCTGACTATATACAGTATAAATAAACCTTACCTTCTGGCACTCCAAATGTGGCCACAATGGCTTCCACCAGACCAAGAACATAGAGGGCGCTGCCACACACGTTAGCCAGGAAAAACATGAGGCCAATGCTTCCTCCAAACTCTGGACCCAGCGCTCGGCTGATCATGTCTGGGTGTGAAGTTGAGCGAAGGTAACCTTGTAGGTCTGGATCCAGTTCGCGTTCTCATTCATTACTCTGGGGCCATTTTTGAACTTTTTTTTTTTTTTTAAGTTCGAGGAAGGCAAAAGGAAAAGACTGACATCTTACTGCATTTATGTGATCTTAGCTTGGCATAAAGATTTGAAAAAGGAAAGAGCTGGCACAACAACCAAATACTAACTAGCATGTTTTAGTACTAGCAGACCACTTTAGTTACTTCAGAATCGAGCTGCAATCGTTGCTGCCCTCAGTTTTATTTATTTATTCTATGTAAAGCTGCAAGGCTTTGTTTTTCTGCAGTAGCCTCCCACCCCCACCATTTACTGCATGTGCCAGGCTGGTATGCACTTTCAGTGGGAAGGCTGATGAGTTTTGCAAAAAGCAATATTTTACCTGTATGCATAAAAAAAAAAAAACTTGCAGATTTTACTACCTACATGAAAAGCTCACTCACTTCAGTTGAAATGTATTTTAAATCTTGTTATCTAATTTCAAAAAGGCAGCGAATAAACACATGTCCCCAAATGTAAAATGGCAGGTAACAACTGTGACTGATATGATCTTGTTTAGAAAATTACAACGAAGTCATACAAATGCCTACCCAATCATAACAAAAAGTGATCTTTTAAATATTTTGCAGCATGTGTTGAAAATGTGCAAATCACCTTGGTTCACTGCATTACTTTTACATAAAAAAGTCACTACTGAAACTAAATGCTCGTAAGACGTGTTGCAACTGCTTGATATCTCCAATTCCATGTCAAATCACATTTGTGATGGTCTGTCAAAGATTTTTCAGCAGACCATCACATTCTTATTTATTAAAGGATAAGCATTCTGGGCATCTATCCCAGATACTCACTAGAATCGTTCCAGCCTATTTCATCATCACAGATTTCCCATAAATGTGGCAGTTGTGGCTTTCGGGGTCATGCTGAATTTGCACAGAAATTCCAATGAAAATTATAATGGTTTATCCATTAACACTGCCTTGTAGCGCTAATGTTGGTCTCATCGAGCAGTTTTCAGTGTCACAGACAAAACACAGCTAAAACAAACAAAAAGACCATTTCCTTATTTAATGCCACAAGAGTTCTATGAATATGTGTTCCCTTGATACCTCAACCACTGACAATGTTACTGATACTATGATGACTGTCACATGCAGACTGTCATATGACGTTGCGGTGTGTGTGTGTATGTGTGTAGAAAGGATACAATAAGCTCCTCCAGCATCCAGGGCTCCATTGGTGGAGATGGCACAGACCGACAGCACAGTCATACAAATAATGAAGTAGGCCACCAGGAACATGGCAATAGCTTGGTATAATCCAGACTGTCCCACCACAAAACCTAGCAAGACACAACACAAACACAATCGGATAAAACATGCATCATGTACTCAGATGGATGAATGAGGAACCTTTGCCTGAGAAGTAGCACCAATGCTATAAGAAAAAAAAGAAAGTCCTGTGAGGTGCCCACACACAGAGGACAAGAAGAAGTGGGTAAAGTTTTATGAGAGTCAGATTACCGCACAATCTCAAATCAAATCAAATCACTAAAGTCTGTAAAACATACATTAATGTGTGTCTTCTTGCAGCCAAGAATGTCTCACATTTCCTAGAGTTCATAAAGAGAGTCACAGGATTTCAACCTCTGTGAAAGTGAAAACACGTATATGTACGTACACAGGTCTTATGATGGCTGAAAAATGTATACTTGAAGTTTCAGTTCCACATTTAAATGGCTGGTATTTCCTGTGCAGTCCGACAGGAAAGATTCTGAGAACAAGTGTAGAATCTTACACCAAAAGCTAGGCCTTCCCATTTCATTGTGCACACGTTTCTCTGCGCTCTACGTGTCCAGCTGACATCTCACAAGACTGGGGAAGAGCTGGGAGGGCAGCAGAAAGGGCTAGTGGAGAAACGCTAGAAGAAAGAAAGTGGAAGTTAAAAAAAAGAGGGAAAAAACATAAAAGCATAGCGCTCTAATAGCTGGAACTGAGAGGACAAAAGAAGAAGTTTCAGTGTGAACAGCTGGCAGTTATTGGTGGCCTCTGCTACAGTAGACATTTCAAAAGTCTTTATAATAATTAGCTTTTGTTGCTTAATGTGGAAACAGAACTTTTGACCTCTATTGATTACAAGCAGGCACAAGAAATCTTTACTGGCCAAGAAGGAGAACTTGAAGTTTTTGACCTGTAGCGACTATCCATGCACATCTTCTCTGAGTAAAGAGTTTCAGGCACTTTATTGTGTGTAACTAAAACATCATTAGCTTGACAGTCGAGGACTCACTCCTCCATGTGATTCGTGGTCCCAACAAAACCGAAGATAAATAGCTGGAGCCAATCTCAAAAACAACACTGGAGTTAGGAGCACACTTCGACTATGAATTGAACTCTTTTAAAAGACATGGGCCAAGACTTGTCCAAACATATGGAAATGGGGAACTATTTCTGCCTGAAAATAAAAATTCGCCTTCACACAGTCCATGGAAGAAAAGCTACAGTTTTCTATATGTAAACTTTAAAAAAAAAAAAAAAAACACATTTACTAATAGAGGAGTCTAAGGTTTAACTTATCATGACATATATTTTAAAAAAAAAGAGCATCTAGTCATTCTCAGGTTTTATGATATAGACATAAAATAAGTAGAAATAAATAAAATAATAATAAAAAGACAGATAAACAACAATACATGACATATTATGTTATTACTTGCCTAACAAAACCGGAACTAAACACGGAGGTAATTTGTGAAAAACTAAGCGTACGCTTGTTGTTTCCATATGATTTAAGAAGATAAGTAACAACCAAGTGTTGCTCATCAAACAAACCGGATTAACTGATCATCAGCAAGTGTGAATACGTCTAGGAAGCAGTAGTTTGCTGTTCCTAAATATTCAGTCGTGTTCACACGCCATGACAGAAAAAGAAAAAAGAAAAAAAGCAAGAGCCATAGTCCAGATTCTACTGGGCTGTGTCAGCACCTTAGATGTTAGAAATGAAAACAGTATAAACAGATGAAGAGCTGAAAAGTCTGGCTTCTCTGGAAAGGTTGCCAGGAGAAAACTGCATCTCGCTGAAAAAAACATGACAACAAAATGGAGACGTTTGCTCATACTGTACAGTGCCACATTTGGTAAACATGGAACAACTCATCCCAAAAATAAAAAGAAATTGCTTCATATCTACAGTTAAACACAGTGGTGGAGGATTTATGATTGGGGCTTGTTTTTACAGCCTTGGTTGAAATCTGAGTGTGCTTTACTACAATAAACTATTAAATCACTGGGTTTATTTACTTTTATTCATTTCTTTTTTCTTGACATACTACTTTCACATTTTGCATTAAATTTTGTTTAATTACACAGTCTAACATGTAACACACTGTTCATCTGTTTTGTGATTACCTTATTTTAAGACCTGATAGACCTAACTGATTTTTATTATGTCCTGATAACATAGAATTTTAAAAGGCCATACTTTTTTTTTTTTTTCAAACAAAACTTTATAGGTTTCCTCTAAGCAGTTTAAGCTGATAGATGCTGCGAGACAACAGGATTTGAGACCGTGTCATCACATCACTTGGAAGATCTGGGCTAAATGTTGCTCAGCCTGGTTATCTTTTTGTCCTCCTTGTATTCTGTCGTGTAAATCAGATGTGCTGTTGTGTTGACAAGTGTAGCTAAATTAAATACAGAAGTGATTGTCACAACTGTGATTTTACAAAAAAAAAAGACAATGGGACAACTTTCCACCACTTCCCTACCTGGCACATAAAACATAAGCATGTAAAGAATATTCATGCTTGATCTTTTTTCATACATGACAGTGCCATTTCTAGTTTAGCACTGTAAGTTACTGAAGGACTTCGAAAACTGACTAGACCTGCATAATAATGTTGGGATTAAACTGATATATAGTATACTGTACTTATATATAGGATCTCAAAGATCTAAACTATTCAAAAGCTCCATCTTATTTTATTAACCCCATCTTCTTTCAGTTCAGTAACTTGAGTTAACCAATATGTCATTTGTCTATTTTCTTTCACACTTCTTATGACTGTCCTCTCTAGACTTGTTTAAATCCCCACTTCCATCGATCAATCAGCCCCTACATTTGATGCTTAATGAACTCATAAAATAAGTATATCTGTAGTGATTTTAATCAGGCCTTAAACTTTTAGAGTGTTTTCATTGTTGTTGGTATTTTGGACTTTTTATTCAGTCGAAGTCCTTTCCACAGGTCAAGACAATAATCACTGTTTCTGATGACTGCAACAGTCTTTCAAGAGAGTCTGTGTATGAATGGAAAAATGAAGGGAAAAAACCACTTTAAGGACATCTGGAGAAAGAATCTAAAAGTTGAAAAGAAGCAGACCACTTAGGAAAACTATGTTTCAGTCTCACTTATTGAAATTGCTCACTTGAATCATCGGTTGCCATGCAGACCAAGACTGAGGTGAAAAGTCACAATATTTACCCTTTAATATGTTTAACACCAAGGCAACAGATCATCACTAAACCCTGAGTGGGGTCTGGTCAGACAGTTAGAAAAGGTGACATCCATGATTGTGATCCCTCACCTATTCTGAGGAAGACAACAACGCTGAACATTGACAGCAGGGTCGGGATCACCACGCCGAAGAAGATGGACAGCTTCTTGGGTTGCGGCTGGTTCGTCCTCGGCCTCGGGCTCGGGCTCCCGGGGAGCTGCTCCGGGGCCTGGCTGGCCGGCGGAGCCCGGGGCTCGGACTCCACGCTGCTGCAGAGGCGGTAGTGGAGGAGAGGAGTCCGCTCTGTCATCGTCCCCAGGTTTATAATAAATCCCCGAAAAAAAAAAAACTAAACAAAAACAATCAACTAAAGTTGTCGCCACAGCTTTGGTTTAGGAATTCCTCCAATTCTCCTGATGCTCGTGAATAAACGTTTCCAAAGGTCAATAAATCAGGAGAGAAAAAAAAAGAAAAAAAAGCAGCAGTGGCGCGTTCTGATTGTCAACTGATTCAAATTCAACATTACTAGCTACATCGCCAAAGAGATAATAAGTACTTTCGATACGAGTAAAAACAACTTATAAACTAATCAGCTTCGTCAAGCTACATATTGACAGGAGACATCGGCTTGATGAGCAATAAAATATCCGTTAAAACACCGGTAGACTAGCTACACGATCCCATCGCGGTAGTGTTTTACTTTTGCTATTAACCGTGGAGAGCGATCATGTGACCAGGAAAGTCAATTAACCTCGATCACAACAAAAACGTCTGATGTCGACTTTCAAAATAAAGGCTTAAAAAGCACATTTACGTCAAATTGTAATTGTTATGACGAATGCTAAAAGACAAACAAAGGATAGAAATAGATCAGCTGAGTCAATAAATATACCAAAAAACATTAAATATTACGTCATTGTAAAATATACAGATATTTATTAATGAAAAAAAAATACCCAGCCCTTTTATATAGTCATAACTTCCGCTTTTGTCCTGGCTGTTTAGGGATAACTTCACAACGTTTCAGTCAATTACATGTTCCTGTGTTTTCTGTCCAGGCTGTTGCTTTCGGTCATATGATTAGGTTGGATTGATTAGTGCCAGCACTGCATTCTTCACCTGCTGGCAGAAGTCTCGCTTCAGTTCAGTCCACTCACACGGCATTAATTCCCGAAGTTACATTACTGAAGTATAAATATATGTTGACGTTATATTATTACTACTATTGTTTTTTTTTTATTACAATACTATCAACAAATACTCCTATTCACATAATTAACTTCGGAAACAGATGCAGTGTCAGTGAACTGAGTTCATGTGATCTATTATCATATTATTACTACCATTGTTTTTTATCAAATGAATATGAAGGTTTGGTTCTGATGATTAAATAGGCTATATGACTTTGACTGTTTTTTTAAAAAATAATTTATTAATTCATTAATTTATTTATGCCTTGAAAAAATCAATAAAGCAGAAAATAGAGAAGATTATATTAAATTCGAACTATAGTTGCATGTATAATAATAATAATAATAATAATAATAATAATAACAATAATAATGATGATGATGATGATAATAATAATAATAATAATAATAATAATAATAATAATAATAATAATAATAATAATAATAATAATAATAATAATAATAATATCCACATTATTATTTTTTCAGTTCAGTCTTGAGTTTTATGAGTTTATTAACAAATAGCTTAAATGAAAAATCTTTTAGAAGTACTCACTATCTCCCTACAAAATTCTCTTTCACTGAGTAATCCTCAACTCCAGTTTTTTGTTTGTTTGTTTGTTTGTTTGTTTGTTTGTTTGTTTGTTTTTAAGAAGAAGATTTACAAGCTCACCTGCAGCTCCAGGACAGAGTAGATCATTCTGGTGTAATTAAACACAAATAAGAGTCAGAGCTGGGTTTTCCTGGAACGTTGGCAGTGCTGCCATGTCCTGGTATCTAACTCTGCCCTGGGACAGATGAAACAGGATTTTACTCAGGCTTGATATCAGTTCTGAAAAATGAACCCATGTCTGGTAACACTTTGATCCAAATATCACTCTGCTGTTTCTGATTAACCGGGAAGATGAGTCTCCAAGGACAGAGTTGGGACTTTAGCCATTAGCCTGGAACGAACATGTGAAATGTTCTTTTTGATGTATTTATCATCAATATAACAGAACCAACTTTCCCTTTGGGGATTAAGTAAGTATAACTGAATTAAATTGAGTTCATCTCTAGAAGAGGGTGCAGGCCAGGCTTAACAACGTTAAAACAGCTTTCACTCTTCAACAGTGACCCTTGTCACACGAAAAAGGAATATTTGAGATAGAAACTGTTGAATTAAAGCAGAAAAATGTCATTTCTGGAACATTTAGCTCAGCAGGTTTATCAGTAGACAAAACTTAAGTCACTTTTCCAGCTCTAAGATTTATTCTTCTTTGGTCTCTCGCTTGTTCCTCCCTCATCTTCTCTTCCTTCATTTCTTTCCTGAGTTTCTTCATCTCCTCTGCAGCTCTGGGAGCTCATTTGAAAGTTGCATCCAGTTATTAATGTTGATATGCGATATTAGCATGAAAAAACCCCAGAAACTCCTGTGTGCTATTTTTATGCTTTTTTTATTTAAGAAAATAAAATTAAACAAATGTGTGTCTTGATTTCTAAAAACTAACTTGTGACTAAAGATAGACAGTAAACTGAAACTGTGCGAGAGCTGAGCTCCAGCCATCACTGCGTGTTTTTGTCTCTGCAAAGTAAATCCAAATGTAACTGTTGCACCTCTAACTTTTTCATGTTTTTTTTTTTCATTTTTATTTTCAGTCACATAACTTACAATCAATATTTATGCTGTATAACTGTAACACATTTTGGTGTTTAAAATATATTTAATGCTGTCTCCCACTGTCTCTCTGACTTTGGAGTGGACAACACTGCAGAGGTTCATATAAAGACGGTCACGTGCCACCAGTCAAGTCCCAGGATCCTGATAAGAAAGAGAGGCATCTCCCTCTGTTGGACAACATCTGCAATTACACCACTAACTTTTAAAGCTTTAAAAAATTCTATTATCTTCTAGAACAGAATCAAATTTAGTGTAATTCTCAGTGTTCATTCATTGATGTACATCAGGTAATCTCAAGTGCAGAAAGATTTTTGTGCAGTCCTCTAAAACACTAACGGCTGTTACTGTCATAAAGGTGGTGGGAAGGACTGAAAACCTCTCCTTCTGTCCGTCTGTGAGTAGTCTGTACTCAGACAGGAACCTGAGCTTTGTCAGAGCCATGGTACCAGCTCTTAAGTTATGGCAGAAGGTCCAGAGCTGTAAAATGCAAACTTCATCCACTTATTTCTATTTAAGGTCAACAAGTAGATCACTGGCAGGTCACCAGACACCACAATGACACCTACAAACAAACAACCATTTACAAACAAACTATTTTTTTTTAATCAATCCTCACACCTATTTCCCCAAGGAGACAATAAATTCTATTCCATTTTATTCGTTTAGAGATTATACTAAACGCAGGCAGAGCACATTAATTTGTAGCACATTTTATACACAAAGGCAACCCAAAGTACTTTATAAAAGGATGACAGATTGAAAATAAATAAAAATACAAACAAAATGCATAATAATTGTAGGTTCAATGCTGACTGAATGAAATGTACCTGGAGCTCAGAGGGAGCAGACAGCAATATATTTCATCACAAAGAGGACAACGTGCCCTAAAAATGTAGGAGAAGTGGCACAAATCAAGTCCAATTTATTTATAAGCACATTTTAAAACAACTGAAGTGCTGTACAGATAAGGTTTATAATAGCTATAAAACAGGATATTAGTAACCACAAAATGTTATATAAAACTATGATTGAATGCATCACTTCAGATAAAACCACAATAATAAAACATATGCGTTAAATTTAAACCTAATTTAAACCCAGGGAAAAAACAGTGGGTTTTCAGTGCAGATTTAAAAGTTCCCAAACTTGTGCAGAATCTTATGTGGGGCGGCAGATTGCTCCATAACTTGGGTCCAGCTATTGCAAACGCACTCTCTCCCTTTGTTTTAAGCCTGCGTTTAGGGACATCTAAAAGTAATCAATCAGCTGATCTTAGAGATCTCCTGGGCTTGTAAACATGCAGAAGCTCTGCAAGGTAGGAAGGAGCAACACCACTTA
>JAOWBL010000273.1:0-17972 GCA_028564865.1 Zenarchopterus dispar | reverse complement strand
TATATATCAAAGTAGAGGTGATGCTCTGATGAACCCCCTCCAGATCGTTTTCATACTTCTCCCTCTCAATGCCCTTTGTATAAAAACTATCTTGAAAGCCTTCCTTCTCTTTTATGCGCATGTATCGCATCTGAAAGCAAATACCCTCAGCTTGTCCAGGCCCTCCTCATCCTGCTTCATACTTTATATACAATGTCACCTGCAAACATATAACTCCTCTGGACCCATTTTATGCATTAAAATGATCATTACCATGGCAAACAATGGATAGTTTAGATTGGACCCTTGGTAAACTCTCATCCCTATATTGACTCTATCAGTGCAACATCGCATCTTCTGACTTTCTCATGCCTCTGTGCATAAATATACTTTCTTTCATGGGACTCTATAGTCCCTTTTGCTTTGGCGAATATCCAGCAATCAACACTCGAATCTAGCATGTCACCTGTCCTTTTTACATTAACTGATGCAGGGTGCTGTGACCAGCTGGCCCGGCGAATAACTTGAGTCAGAGGCTACACTTAATCGCAGGTTAAGAATAATGTAAACAGAACTGAAGTGGGGTGGCAAATTGTGGGAGGGATTTGCTGATTACAAGATGGCAATGTCTGCGAGTTCCTCATCCTCAGACCCGTGGACGTCATAAATCTGAATATAACAGAACTGTAATCTGCAGGTGGTGCCACTAAAATGGTACTTTTAAAACTTTCCAAGAAATGAAACTGGGGTCATTAACAAACCAAAGAAACCTCAGACAGAAGTTATTGGTGTTCAACAAACACAACAGCAGGAGTGGCAGAGGGAGACAGCTGGTTGTGTTTTTGCAACATGATTATTCAGAATGGACCCTCCATCCACTCCATCTTCTCTGTCAGCCAGCTCTTCGTATGTTTGTGAATGAAGCGAGACCTACCAAACAGACAGCAGGCCGTCGTAGTACCACTCGATAACTACTCCTGAGTCGTCCCTCCCCCCTCAACTCACCTTCAGGCATCGAGGAGGGAAAAACACGCCTTACATTTACACTGACCAGTGCACATTAAACACACATTCATCATCCAGGGATAATAGTGGGATCTAAATCCAAAAGCACCTTTTGATTTGCTTTCTTGATGCCTATTTGTAACTTTTTCAGTAAGTCTCTTTCAACACTCTTAAAGCGAAGCTCCTTAGTGCTGTTTTTTTAGAAACGGAAGCGCACATGCATCTCTCTGCTTTAACAAGTATAGATTAAAATGCTGTAATAAAACAGATTTAGAGGGTTTAATAACATTTTTTCTCTCAGATGGTACATTGCTGCAACACCTCTTGAGGTTCGCCCATTAAAAAAAAAAAAAGTCTGAATGGTCAAGTGATATGTCAAAAATTGCAATGCTCAGTACATAGGCTTATTCCGTATTAGCTGTGCCAAACTACACACAAGGCCTTGTGTAAAGGCTGATGCCTTTAAGTTCAGAAAGTAAAGCTGAGACTTTTAATGAGACATTTCAGACAGTTCAGAAACAGGGAAAGAGAATAGCTCTTTTTTCCTTTGTAACCTTGTAGGTCTTTTTTTTAAATAAATGGGGAAAAAGTTCAATAACAGACTGAAAGGAAGGCAAAACCCCAAACACCATAATATGTCTACTTTAACCGAGCCTTCACAATTTTTCCTATTATTTCGTGCTGCTGGCATTAAACCTTACAATTCTGTAATTACTACTTATTTGCACATCATTATTCCTGAATATCATCGTCAGCGCACATCTTTATTCACTCATCAGACATCTTCACACATTTTAAGATTGTACAGAAAGAATCTAGTTCCCATCATCTCTCCCAGACATCCTTTATGACTTTGCAAGTATGCCTTCCGGATCGACTTCTTTTTCATTTATATATCCTCCCAAAAGCTGTGCTCATTTCATCTCTACCAGTTATTTGCATTTTCTTACTCCTTACCATGCAATTTTTACTGTCAAAATTCTTCATTCACCAGTCCTTCAAAGTGCTACTGTTATATCCTCAACACCATTCTTGATTGTCAGTACATAGATCCAAAAATCCCAGTGTGAAGTTTTGATGTCTGATTTTTTTTTTTTTTTTTGAAACACTAATAAATGCTTGCCAGAGTTTGAGGAAGTAGAGTGGTAGAGTTACAATTATAGCCAGAAAAGGGAGGTAGTCTCTCCCACATGTTTCTGATGTTGATCGGGGAGTCTGTGGCCACATTTATACTGCAGGGTTCAAATGACCCAATTTTTTTTCTTTTTTAAATTTTGCTCCTGTGTGGCACAGATTGGATATGACCAGTGGGCATTTAAGCAATATAAAAGAGTGAGGATTTGGATATTGTCTGATCGGTTTATGGCCTCATTCGTAGTAAATCAGATATGAATGGAATACATGCATTTGTGCCTACCGGTTAAGCGGACAGATCTGATTTTCCTCCGTTAATGTAAATCAGACGAGTCTTCGAAAACAGTGAGTGACACAAACGCAGGTGAACTAACTCTCCTCTTTCTTCTCCAGTCTAAAATATTGTGATCCTTTGCTGACTTCACAGGAGGCTTCAGAGAGAAAGAGCTTGGAAATCATGAGTTGTGTCTTTTAGCATTATTATAGTTAATGAAAAATAAGACTAAAACTGAAGCTAAGATTGAAAAAATAATTAAATTCCATGGAGTGAAATATTATTGTTTATCTACTCAAATGTCTACTGAATCAGCAAATTAGAAATAGATGGGGAATTATTGCAGTAGGGGGAATATTAGAAAATGGAGGCAGAGGAAAAGCTATAATAAAACTATAAACTAAAGATTTTTAGGAAACTAAAAGTTAAAAAAAAAACAAACTAAAATTAACAATTCAAAACTAACTGACACAAAATAGAATTGCTGGTGAAAATAACTGCTTTAATTTTCATTTTGTGCCTTGTTCTATGACTGCAGCTTCATTTTTCCAATGAATTCTTTTTTCTAATTCTAATTACTCAAAATAAAATAAACGGATTTTTACACTGTATGACATTGTTGATAGGATTCTTTCATCCTAGATATTTGTGTCAATATCTGTAAGTCATTACCTCAAAAACTAAAACTAAGACTGAAAAAAAATTAAAACTAAAGGTAATATTACTGATGCACTTGTTAAACTAACTAAAAGTAAACAGAAATAATTGAACAAATTGAAAAATACAATAAAGATTAAAACTATTAAAAAGTTTTAAAACTGTTACAACTCTGTCTTTCACAACTTCAAGAACAGTGAGGCCAACTCAAGACTTTACAGCTCCAACTCACAACATAGCAGTATAAATGTGCACATACAGTTGAACTCTGAGGAGGTGTCTCAGTGTGTTAGTGGAAATAACAGCTTCTATTTTTTCCTGCCTTAATTTAAAAAAATAAAATAGTGCCTGTTTTTCTCCACTGTGACCTAACTTTTTCTGGCTGAGTTTCCATGCTCATGTACTTTGCAATGTTGTTTCACCAGGAGTAAACCAGTATACATGTAGACATCAGATGTGAGTCGCTTTTAAAAGATGATCTAAGCAACTCATGAAAATTTTTTAAAAAAATCTGATATTGGCATTAAATCTAAGAACTGCAGTGTTATTCAACTTCAACTATTTGAAGCTGACAGCTCAACTTTCAAATGTCTTTGCACACAATGGCTGTTCCGAGGAGGAAGCCATGCCCTGCGTCTTGATTTTCCTCTGTCCCATCCATTAACTTGAACTTAACTGGGTTTTGGTCATGGATCACATCCCCTCTTGCAGGTGCTGAGCCCTTTGGTGAGAGAACCCACGTGGCTCATTCAGGTTTTGCCCATGCAGAAACCATGGGTGAAGGTCTGGTAATCTGGCGTCTATGAGCCCCTCCCACCATCTTGTCTTTAGATGGGGCTCCGGTGACCCTTTCCTAGGTGGGGGACAACCTTAATTATTTCTCTTAATATAGATCTGATGAAATGTGTTTAATTTGGCCCATCCTGCAGGACAAAATTCACAGGGGAGACCCTACCAGCGGCAAATTCTCCAGAATGCACTGGAGGGGCCTAGAGTTCTTTTACTTTCTCGTTTTTTTTTGTTTTTTTTTGATATGCTACTCAACTATTCATGGCATTTCTTCCTCTGTACAGTCTAACACAGTCTGTGTAGATACTGACAGAAAATGTGCACCATTATTTTTTTTCCTTCTTCTTAATAGAACTTTGCCTTATCTTTTTCTCTCTGTGATGGCTACTTTTTACACTTCAGCTGCACTGCCATAAATGTTGCAACCTGGGTAAATGTGTAAAATGCTGAGCAGCAAGAAATATTCTCATTTGGATGTATTTACTAAAGCACAACACATTTTTTTCCAAGCCAAAAGAAAAAAAAATGTCCTGCTGCTTACACTTTCACTTGCTCAACTCATCACAGGTCACCATAGGTGATTTCTGTCTCTCTCCATATTATTCCCTTCTCTTTTAAAAGTCAAATCTCACGTTTGCTGACACTCACAAGATTCCCTCTCACATGAAAGTCAAATAAGAACATTGGATGGAGTCCCTCTGCCTTCCCCTCTGCCCTCCTTCTCTGCTTCTTTGACTTTCATCAGTTTGGTTTCCTGTCTCTACTCCTTTACCGTCTATCCATTAGTCTAGTTTAAAAACGTTCCTCTGAATCAATGACCTTTGCTACTCCCCGGTCCTTCAAATGTCAGTTAAAACAAAATGTAAAGTTTAAGATCCCCTTGAGCAGAAAAAGTGCTCTTTCCAATACCAAGACCCCCTTTTACAAGCTCACGCGTAATTTGGGCTTAAACTGCAACTAGGAGAAAAGGAGAACTATTTCAGAGGTATTTAAGGAGCTACTTCCTTAACAGGTTACCATGCACTAAGCCCAGACACAATTATATTCTTACAGACATAATTAGACAGCTGTCCTCTGGACCTTGACAATTTCTGGATTATCTTTGTTACCTGAGCGTCCTCCGTGTCGAAAAATGGCTAAAAGTAGTTTAAAAAGTTTTTTTTCCCCCTTATTTGCACCCCATTATAATTTGAGAGGCAAAGAAGATTGGAGAGTGTGAATGGAGGGGAATGGTGGTACAAGATAGGGAAGTATCAGCTAGAGAGAGATAAAAAAAGAAGACAAGAAAAGAAATAAACAGAAAAGGGAGAGGAGAAGATTGGACTGTAGTTCCCTTATACTGGCCCATTAATCAGCATCACCCGAAAGGCCTTGGGTTGTCTTCATATGCGTGCACGCACGCACACACACACGCACACACCCGCACATCCATTTGTGTCCCATATTATTAAATGTCCTGTTGTGAGAGTGTCAGACTACAAAGTGCCTAATTGGCTATTTGGCCAGTGAATCCATCATGCTGTCACAGATTGAGGACCATACAAGTTGGTGCAGTACCCCGCTCCACTGTAAGGTTACCGTGCATTGTGGGATGTGATTTAAACTCTGATGCAGAAGAGCGTGCCACTGTCAAATTGTCTACATATGCTGTATAATGGCATCAGTAAATTAATTAGCTTCCACAAACTGATGTTGTGTGATTTTAGCATTTTACATAATGAAAAAATATGACATTGTCCTAATAGTTTAAGAAAATCTGGATGTGGGCAATAAAAGTCGAAGCCTTGCAATACTTGATCTTAAAAAAAAAAAAAAAAAGCCTAAGTCAATAACACAGACGTGTAATGTAACATTTTTTTTAGGTAATGGTAGACGACATTAAAGTACCTTTTTTTTCTTTTCCTTCTTTTTAAATTGCTGACATAAATCTGGAAAAAAAAGAGAAAAACTTGAAAAGGATCTTGTCTTCAGTCCATCTTGAAATTAGGGTGTTATTTGAAATGAACAAAAACACAACAAACAGTGTCATTTATTTGACAGAATCTACACAAAACTTGGTGGTATTGTGTGGAAAAACTGAGTAAACTCTTGTTGCTTCCACAGGAATTAACAGGATAAGTAGCAGCCAGGTGCTGCTAATTAAATGGATTTGATGAATTGATCATCAGCAGGTGTGCTGACCTCATCAAAGCAGATGTTTTGGCAGTTTTCTGGTCTGAGGCATTCAGATCTGTGTTAACCCAATGTCAAAAAGGAAAGACATCAGTGTTGATTTCAGAAAAGCAATTGCTGTTCTCCATCAATCTAAGGGGGTAGAGAAGGGGAGTGGGGGGTGGGTTAAAAGGCCTTGCCAAAACAATTTGGAGTCCATCATTCCACAGTGAGATGGATTATTCACTAGCTGAAAACATTCATGAATTGTCAATCTTCCCGCAAGTGGATATAACAAGTTCATCACAAGGTCAGACTGTTCAATATTCAGGGAAACTGAGGTTATATTTTTCAGACTTGGCAAAGACTTTCTATCAACAACTTGAATTCTCTTTGAAGCCCTAACAAACAAAACAGAAATAACAGCTTGATTTCATTGAGTAAAATCTCATATAACTACAACAAATGCTTAGAATAGATGTAAATTCCTTAATAGTAAATGGTATATTGTTATGAAATAACAAAAAGCTGAAAATCTCAGCTTTGGTCACATTATTGTTTTGGCTCTAAATTCAGCATATGTTGTCTAAAGGAAAAATCATTAAAAAAAAACCCAAATAATTTCCAACTAATTCTGTATGTATGACTGTGTATGTTTATATCGGTCAGTTAAAAAACGGTCCAGTTGACTGGACTGCACATTGACATTGACGGCACCATTAGTGCTTGATGATACATACTGGTTTTGGATCAATGTCTGCTGCCACACCAAAGACTTATTTTAAATTTGGAGAATGTTTTTTTTTTTTTTTTTTGAATTGTAGTTTTAAATGTATTACAACAGACTGGCTGCATGAGGTACTCAAAATTTTCCAAATCACGAAACAAAAAATTAAACAAAGGGTTTTGCTAAGCAGTGAAAATTTTACAACATATAACTTCTAAATTTTTAGTCTTGTTAAAAAAAAAGATTTAACACATGTAACATGTCTCAGCTGTAAGCAATTTTGAACATCTTTGTATTATTTTTTTCACATTTTACACTGCATCCCAGCCTTCTGGAAATCGAGTTGCAGTACCAGTTCCAAGTGAATTGTTAGGTTTCTCTCTGTAACAATGTCAATGATTGACCTCATTGCTGTGAAATAAGTGCCTTAAGATGACTCATGGAGTGATTTAGATTTAAAAAAATACATTGTAATTGAATCTAATTGTTATTGGGTATCAGCTGATATAATCAATATAGGGGCATCTTTAAAACACTACAATGGTTCAGGATGCTGAGGGAGGTTTGGCAGGAGACCAGATGATAAACTTGCTTGGCACCATGACACAAAACAGAGCTTATGTTATCTTTTTCTTTTGTGTGTGTGTCCGTGTGTGTGTGTGTGTGTGTGTGTGTGTGTGTTTCTGTCAGCCTCCCTTTTCATTGTATTAGAGCTCATTGCACTTCACATACATTGGAAGTGAGATAAACTATTCTGTCATCTGTGAGCTCTTAACTTCAAATTACTTGCTTCACCATCTCCCTTGCCAAACTCAATATCCTGTTTTTACCACTGTGATTGTTGACTGTGCCACACACACATGCATGCTGCATTGTTTCCTTTTATCCCACTGATGTGAATTGATCAGCTCTGCCTCAGTCTATGAATTTAATTCTTTGTTGATTCTTTTTCTGCCACTTATAGAAGACAAATTAAGAAACTGATGACTTCTTGGCAGCTTCTGAACTCTTCTGTCTTTAAGTCTGTCTTTATGTTGTTACTTTGTGATACTTTGTCCATCCATCCATCCATTATCTATACCTACATAAAACAGCATGCTTTTTCATGTTGTTAAGGTTCCTTCCAATATATGTGACCCACTGGAGTTATAATGTTAATAATAATCTCTGAAGGTGCGGTCAGGACCATAGTACAGTGAATTAGTAAACTCAATCTTTATGCAAACTGGAGACATGTTCGTTCCAAATATTTCAAAAATCAGCTGCATAAAAACAAGTTAAATCTCCAACTCTGTTTCTTAACTCATTAGATAAACAATTCTAACCTTTGTGTGTGCAGACTTCCACCGCAACTGTGAACATTGTGGTGACGGATGTGAATGACAATGACCCTGTGTTCAACACTTCACTGCCAGTGAACCTGACCGTCACAGAGGAGCAGGATCACGCCTACGTTGGACAGGTGGAGGTAGGATGACTCTCACATGCCTACACATGTAAATCATGCAGCCCGAAAACTCACTCTTCTTCTCCCTCACCACCTCTTTCTTTGAACATGTTGAGTTCCAGCCGTCCTTTTAATAATGATGAGTAATTAACAAAGTTTAGATTAGAATTGATCTCATTGTGTCAATAACTCCCTGATTGCACATGTGCAATTAAAAATCTTGACACAGCAGGACTGCAAGTCAAGTGACAGATTACTCTTGTTTTTGTTATTTCTCAAGTGGAGCAGATGGGCGTAATTAAAAGCTGCTACACAAATTCTATACAGACGTCATTCCTTGAGGTTAAAGAAAACTACATACGTAATGTATCTTCAAGATTGAGCTTTATTTATTTGTTCTGCCTTCTTCATATATTTTTGTACTGCAGCTATGCCTGCCACATCATAAACATTTATTTCATCAAGACTTATTCAACTCCCAGTGCATCCGTAAGGCAGAATTCACATGTAGGTTTCAGGCCTCAGCAGTCTGCTTCTCATTTGCTTTGAAAGGATTGGCATTTCTCGGTTCCAAATAGGATTCTGGGTTTGTTGCTTCACTTTTCTGTCGAGCAGTAAAAGTTTGAGAGTAGTTCAACCTTTAAAGCTGCAGCACAGAGGTCAGACTTATCTTGTGTCTGACCTTGTGACTTTTTTTTGCTACAACTTAACATGTCAGACCTGCCGGCAGTTAAACATTAGCTCATCATCCCGCTTAATACCAGCCTAACCTTCATCCGAGGCTTAAATGAAGCAATCACTTTAAAATGTTATAATTTGTATCAGTAGGGACTTGCTCATGCTCCCTAAAGGATTCCCACTGTGTGTCTGTGTAAACAAATTAATTGCTCCACAACAGGAATAATCCACTAAACATATGCAAACACTTCACAGAAGCTTTAATTGAATTCAGCTTTTATTATCATTTACTATTGGGACCAAAGATCACTAACATAATCTTGTAAACCGTGGTAACTTTGTAATTAGGACTGCATCTTGATTTGCTCATGCGATCTTGCTCTCATATTTCAGATGGAAATGATATAAGGATATGTGAACACACAAAAATGGGGTCAAATATTTACCTGTAGCTTCAAAATTTTTACAAAAATTCCCAAACTTTTCTTTAAAGGTAATCTTTAAAAAAAAAAAAAAAATTAATGTATTTATTTTAGAATCCTATGTGTATTTTCTAATAGCCCCTATTAAACCAGTGATTTTCTCAAAGGGTTGGATCTTTGTGATGGAGAAACAGTTTAGTCTTTCTAATGACATTCGGGTTGTAGTTTTGACTGCATTGCTTTATTTTATGGAGAATTTTCAAGAGTATTCTTAAAATAAAATAAAACAAGTAACTGAGTTTGACGAGTTTCCCCTGTTTCAGTACTGGTATTTATCGCTGTTGGTATATAAATTGATATGTTAATGAAAAGAAATGAAAAAAACGAATTGTGCTCTCACCTGCATCTCCATCTTTAGCTTCACGTAGGACTCATTGATTTGTACCAGACATTATAACTGACTTATATACTCCCCATACAGGGTTTGTGGGTAAATCTGATTCTTTGATCGGCTTTGATCTTTAAATACACTTCCTAAGTTTCATGCTTCCTTGGATTTGTTCCAAGCTTAGTTCATAGCCTTTGTAGATGTTGTCAGGGGATCTTTGATCAGTCAGATACTTTTCCAGGTTCCAAAGGTTAATCAGGAGTCTTCTGTTCAATGCTGGAGCTACTGCTGTCTTCATATTCTGTCCTTGTGCACCTTTGTGTCAAATTCTGACCAAGTCATACATTTAAGCCTCTAAAGTTATAAGTTCAATACTTTTTCTCCCCCTTTAGCACCACTGGCATGATTTCAAACGTGTAAATCCACCCTCATCTGTAAAGAGGACATTTCATTTCAAGCGTTCCAACTTTTAACTCTCACTCAGTCCTTTGGTCTTGTTCCAACTACAATATCCAGAGCCCACCCTAATCTGCAGAGAGGGCACTTGAAAGAATTCCAGTCCTGTACTTCCTCCCTTTCAAGGATCCCTGGATTGATTCCAAAGCAAAACAGACGGTGTGATCCCTCAGTGGGCTGAGCGAGACACGACTCTGGGCCTCGCTCCAAACCAGGGTCCATACCTGTAGGCATTAAACTGATTTCTGGAAGAATGAATGGACCTGACCTTGGTTTGCTGATGCATGTAAGGTATAGGTGGAGTCAAAGAGGGGAAGAAGTCAAAGATGCTTAGGTGGCAGAGGGAAACAGGAGAACAATGCAGTGAGGACCTAACAGAGCTAGAGAGCAAGCAAAGAGGAGATGACAGAGCGAAGGGAGTAAATCAGACATTCATGAGTTTAAGTGGTTCATACTTACAGGTATGTAAAACGTTGTTAACCTTATCTAGGTCTACCGGGTCCTTCAAACCATGTGGTCTGTAGCTGATCACAGAAAAAAATGCCTTAGACAAGGAAAGTCCATGCAGTAAATGCAGAGGTTATGTAAAAATAAAAAACATAAAGCTTTAAGAATAAACTAAAATTAATTATTTTTAAGTTTGTATAATTTTTGTCATGAATGCGTCTACAGTGACTAAAGTACTGATGGAAGGAAATACTTTTTTGTGGCAAAACCAATATAATTTCCCTTCAGGGAATAATAAATCATCAAACTGAATACACAATTGAAAGGGAAAGATATTTCCCTTATAGTTGAGCACATTACTAGACTCTGCTGTTTTACAAGTTTAAAAGCTCCCTTTACCTGAATGAAAAATCTCAACATTTTTCTCCTGTAACTCATGAAATGTTCTGCTGTGTTGGTCAGCTGAAATGAAACACATAAATATGTAAACGTACACTGTTAGTATCATGATTGCCTTTCCCCATATGGGTTTCGTTTCTTTGTAGATGGTGTTAAACTGATTCATAATAAAACATGTTTACAGAGTTAATCTTTAGAAAGTAAATAATGGATTGTCCTAATACTGTTATGCAAATCATCAGCAGCAGTCAGCACTCACAAATAAACACTCAATAATAATGTGCAAACTACTCGAAGATGCACCAAAAAGCTAATCAACACATCACCGAGCCATGTTTGACACCAGACAGCTATCTGGAATGCTAAGTATCACGCTATGAGCAACTACACATCGGATTTAGAGTACAGTTAGTTAGAGAGTGAGAGAGGGAACCCACAAAGTTATGACATCAAAGAAAAGATGACAAAAAGTAGTCTTGATATTGTAAACAAATTATTAAGTTTACAGCGTTTACAGATGGACTCTTCCATTTTTAATGGACCTATGGTCATGGTTATGCATCATTCACGTTGTGTTTTAGTGACCTGATCGAGTAGTTAAGAGAGCAGTCGTCCACCTGCCGAGGGGTTCTTCTTCCAGCTCATAATACAGCCAATAGTTGAGTTAAATGTTTTACTCTTTTTTGGCCACTAAAAGCAGACATGAGATCACAGGTCACCAACTGCAAGTTTTTCTTCCATGGGTCCCAGTGCACACCTCCCCAAATAGGAGACACTACTTAGTTGATAAATTTAAGCTGAGATAAGTTCATCATGGCATTAATCTCTGAGTCACTGCCCCTCCCTCTACAGCTGAGTAGAAAACACAAAATCTCAGTCACTTCAGTCTCTTCTTAATCATGTAGTGTGAACACAACAGTTACTTTCAGTCTCCCGATTACACGGTGATACCCTCTTTATGTTTTTCAGGCTAACTTTTATATATATATATAATATTGTTGTTTTTAGTTAAGTAAATGGAGACCTTGGTAACTAAAAACAGATTTAAGACATACTCTTTTGTTAGCATGGTTATTTAATGCTGTATCATTATCATTACTCTTATTTCCTACTGTACCACATCTGCTTTTATTCTTTGCTGTTGCAAAAATGAAATTTCCCCACTGTGGGACAAATAAACATTTTTCTTCTTACTAGTTTGTAAACATTCAATAGTCCTTAACTGGAGTATTTTTCCAATCTCTACCATGTGCCCAGTATTGCATGATTATGCCACAATGCAAAACTTTTTTTTTTTTTCTAATTAGGCAAAGTCATTTTCCTGACTATTGAAATGGTTGAAATGGAGTGAAAGATTTACTTGAGTGAAAATTGAGGCGAGTTTCTATAGCTTCATCCTTATAGTAAGCTGCAGGAATCGATGAATATAGTTTCATTTCAAACAGAGTTTTCTGAGTATTTTCCTCTAACGCTCCACTAGAAAAGGCATTTTCAAAAACGTGGAATTTCTGAGTAATGACTAAATTGATTCACTGCAAGGATTTAAAAGTAAACATACTGAATGAAAACACACATTACACCTCCTTTTTTAAAGTCCACTAAAAATGCATTTGCCTTCACCCTTGCTTCCCTCCTGTCTTACTTTCTGTCTCTCTGATTGTCCATGGGTCCATTATCTCCTTTTTCCAAACAACCCATGATAATCACCCAAAAGCTGGGTGCTCCATTAAATTTCTAACAGAGTTTTCCCCCTGGATAGCGATAAAGCACAGAATACAAATAACCGAAAGGACGTTATTTCTCTCTCTTTTTTTCTAGAGCATGCACAACACTGCCAAGACAGTCTAATTTCCATTAATACTAATAGTCACTGTGTGAGATGCGATTAAAGTTTAATGCATGAAAATTGGGAAAATGTGCAAAAATGGGCCACTACAACTGCAATTATTGACAGCATCTCAGGAAAGCAAGTGATCGTAAATATGAAGTGAGAAATGAATGTTAAACATGTTCAGTTCACAATATCGGTTATCAAAAGTTAAAATACAGCCATTACATGATCATACATGAACATGCTGAGGAGTCATAATGATTTGATGAGAAATACTTTATTTAAAAATAAAAAACATACTCTCTTCAGCTGCTACTTGCCTTAATATCATCTCTGTCTTTTAATCTCTGGAAGATTTGTAGCAATACCGAATGTTTTCTTTTATTATTTGGGTGAATAGTCAAGCAGAGTGTTTGTACTTCTTATAAGTTTATCTTAATTCGAAGAGCCTTTGTCTTCATTTTTCATCCTCAGTTGGTAGCACATCCTCATTAATGTCATACTTCTGTCATTGATTGATAATGGTTCTGATTTTTGCTGACTGAAGAATGGCTAAACCATAAAACTGTCTTAACCCTCAAACAGCACATTAAAGTTGTCTCAGAAAGGGACAAATGTTTAAAATGTCCTCAGGACCTCTCAAGAATAGTAGTTTAAATTAGTCCCCTTATAGAGGGACATTCATGTGCACATACAAGCACACATACACACTCAGAGATTTGTTAATGTTAAAATAATCAAGTATAAAACTGTTTTTTGCCATCAATTTCCAAATTACTTCTTTTTTTCTTTTTTGAAGCCTCACCAATAATGATATAGCACTACAAGCAAGCTCTGCTGTAGTCGTGCACATACAACCATGTCCTCTGCTCTGGTCCCCTCCAATTTAATGCAGTCAGAATTCTGAAGGCACACAATGAACACTCAGACAGAGAGAGTGAAACACCGAACAGCAATTTGTCACCTTCTCACCACCTTATTTTACTGGTTGAAGGAGATGATGGGACAAGACATCAGAGAGAGAGGGAGAGAGAGAAAGAGAGAGAGAGAGTCCAGCGACAGGTGCAACAAAGGAAAGTGCACACATCTGCTTTTTGTAAGTGTAAATTAAAACCACTGTCTCATTAAGTTTGGGAAAGTTTAACACGTGTTTAAAATAACTTTAATCCAACTGGACAAAAGTTACAATAAGGAGAAAAAGAGATGTGAGCCCAGAGAAGTGTAAAACTCTAAGGCAGAGGTAGAGGCCACACCCCTAAGGTTCGTCTTTAAACCCTACTCTCAAAGATCAATACCTTACAAGTCCGAATTTTTGCTTGAAACCTCCAGAGTATGGTTTTCATTCCCATGTTATTAAATTGTTGGATCATTATTAAAAGCATTCAGAATTTGTGAGTCAAATCAGACCCATCTTTGATCTCAAACACACCTCAGTTTTGTGAATGCATCTTGCCTCTGTACTCGTAGACTGATATGTACACTTGCATCCAAGAAAGAGAGGACCCCTGGTCAAAACACTGAAAACTTTCAATACTGAAGTGAGAAGATGAATAATTCATCTCCAGAAGTCCATGTATCCATCTATTATCTATACCTGGTGAAAGAGCCTGCAGTCTATCACACGGGTCTCCAAAAGTCATTAAGTTCAAGATTCAAGGCAAGACTAGCTCATTATTTGTTTTTATCTTGTGAAATACCAGAGTGAAAAGAAAGAATTTTGCTCCCCAATAAATTTTGCACAGGTCTTAGCTCTTAATTGGCTTGTTAGGGCTGTAGCTTGTTAGATTATCATTAGGAAAGGCCAGTTGATAGAAATTTAAAACCATCCAAAGTGTTGTCTCATCAATTGCCTAGCACTCTAAACATCTAAATAATTGATGCTCATTATGCATTACCATGCTATAAGAGGAATGTAGAGCATTTTCTATATAGATAGCTGTTTCCTCCATTTAAAAGGTAGTCTAAAAAGTGGGAGTAGATGGGGATACTGGAGGTCAAGCTGAGGTCTGGAAGACCAAGAAATCTCCAGAAAAGAATACGACTGTGATTTTAGTTGATAGAGAGGATCAACAAATTGCTGTACATCTTGGGAATGATGAATCTGACTGTGGTGGTGGTCCACTATCCTACTGTGGAGCAACAAATATACAAGACTGATCCATTTTCTGTCTCATCCCAACTTCAGTTCCCAAAATAAACTATTAAACAGAGTCCTGCATACACCTGGGTTGAAGGTCCATCCCGAATGATCCGATCAACAAGCAAAAAGCCTTGAAGTACAGAATTTCATAAAATGAAAACATCGACTTGTATTTTGCTGGTAGGGTGAACTATGGCTTCAGACAAATTCCATCTTGTATAGGAAGCATTATCTGTCAAAACAAACAAAGTTCCTGTAAAAGAAAAAGTAAAAGGGTAACACTTTCAGCAACATCACATGAAAACATGTGAAAAGACCTCAAAAGAGCTTCGCATACAAGACAACACAAGTATCTTTCAGAACTAAGCTTTTTACAAGACAAATGGACAAGAGTGGATGGAAAGGGATTTAGTGAAAGAAGTGGGGATGGCTCTGTGGGTCCCTTTCACACACACAAGGAAGGTATCTTCCTTTACTGCAAAAGAAAAAATACACAAAGGTTAACAAGTTTGGCAAGGTTTAGAGGGCTATCGCATCTGTACATTCATGATAAAGCTTGATTTGCAAACTTGATTTGAGACCAGGTTCACTCTTGGTTAAAGGAATCACTTTGGAGATATGCAGATGTTTTAGACCTGCAGTTTGTCCTTTAATTATCTAATTGTTACAATTGCGTTGTGTTCTTTGTTTTTGTTATTGTTTAGGCATCAGATCCAGATCTCGGGGCAAATGGTCAGGTCCATTTTCAGCTCATCAACCACCAGAGGCTATTTTCCATTGACACCACAGGGACTATCAGGACTGCAGTGCCATTGGACAGAGAGGTCAGAGGAAGTCACAGATTTGTTCCACATGAATGCCAGAGTTTATTGGATGCAGCACAAAGCAGAAAACAGTAAACAGTGGGAAAGATGTCAGCGCAAATATTTTTTTGAGGCTATACTGTTGATTTTTCACCGCAAATCTCTGTGACCTTGAAGGTGAAAGGCCACTACTTCCTCGTTGTTGAAGCTGCAGATGGTGCACTGGACCCTCGGCGATCCAGATTAACTCTCAGTGTCACCGTTCTGGACGTAGACGACAACAGCCCGATATTCTCCCAACAAACTTATGATGTGAATCTGCCAGAGAACAGCCCAAAAGATACTGTCATATTACAGTTAAAGGTGGGTGTAGGTAGAGATGGAAATGGCAGTTTTGTAATGACTGGCACATTTTCAACCAAAATCCAACTGTGTGAGAAAATATATGGGTTAGTTTTATTTTGTAATTGCTATATGGATTGAATTACAATGTAGCACAAAACAACACATTTTCTAAAAGGAAACTGTGTAATTTCGACTCAAGAGTTCATTCAGATCTCTTTTTTTTCATATTTCAAGTTTCATATTTCTTTAAAAAAGACAATGATTGTACAAGAACTCTTTCATGATATATGGAATTTCTTTGTCATTTCAGTTTTAAGATTTGTCTTGAAACATCTGATGTCATTGGGGCAGAATTCTCTGTAGCCTCTTCTTTTTACTTTTACAGAATTCAACATATCTGATATTATTTAACAAGCAGAAATGAATACAAACAGTCATCTATTATAATAATTATACAGTAAATAATATTACTCAATGATTTTTATGTTGGCTTGTTGGGGCTCTTTTTTTCCAGCATCATGTAGTGAAGCATTTTAATACCAGCGTCAACATACTTAACTGACTAAAAGCTGCTCTGTTGATCCCAAACAACAGTTTTACCGCTGCTTGATATTCAAAAAGGCAATCTAAGATTAATGTTCTCAGTAGAAAAAAAGCCTCTTGGGTTATAAATCTGACTATTCTCTGTTATGAGACCCATATTCATGTTACTTAAGAGTGGCTCTTTTTAAAAAAAAAAAAGTAATGACATATGTTCCATTTGACATCCCATGCAGAATTGGAGATGCCATTACATGTCAAAAACAAAATACAATAAAATAACCAATTGAAATGGTAAGTATTCCCTTAAATAGCGTAGTTAAATACCTGCAAAAGCAAGAATACAGTAGGGATCAGCACCTGAACTGCAAATGTTTCTGATAGAGGCATTTCAGGTTTACTGAGGATGACTATTATTAGACCTGATGCACGCAGATTCTACTTACAAAGGTGAAAAATTAACTTGCCTCTTATGTCAGTGATATTTCTTTGTTTCCCATCATCCTATTGCTAGGCGACAGATGCAGACCTCAGCTCCAACCTAACATATCGAATCAGGACTGAAGGCGTGGATCCTAAGATAGAGGAGCATTTCCACATCGATCCCGTGACAGGGGAGCTGTCAGTTCTCAAGGTTCTGGATTTTGAGGCTCTGACTGGCTCTGAACCGACGTACATGTTCACTGTAGAGGCCTTGGACACAGAGGGAACCATGCCTCCTGGATTAGCTTCCGTTACTGTCAGAATAATGGTGAGTGTGGGTTTCTTTGTACAAGCATTATGGCAGAAGATTAAGTTAAAACACCGTATTAACCTCTGACTAGCTCCAGCAAGATATTTACTGTTTTTTTGACTCAGATAAATTTTATGTTTAATTATAGTTGCATTCATTCTGGTAAGGCTTTCCAATTGATCGATTTTTCATTGTGATTTGAATTTTGGCTCTAATCTGAACATTGTCCTACCTTTGTCACATGCTTCATTCCTCTCATTGCTTGTGTGTCTATTCAATGGCTTCCAAAGATAATGTCTTCTGCATCTGCCGTTACTGTCACTTGGAAATCAAAATCAAATCTAGAACATTTAGACTAATTCTTTGAATCGAAAAGGAAAAGAAATTGGATGGCTGGCAAGTCGATAATCAACAAGGATTTAGTGCTATTGGATTGAAAATTAAAATGATTAAATAATCACCAGAACTGAAAAAGCAGGTGATAACAGTTATGATTTGAGTACAAAAGCAGTGTCCAAGGCCCATTCCTTCAAGGACATACATGAGTCACAGTGTAAGAAAATCACTATAAGATTTAAAAAGTTGTACCATTCTCTTCTTAAAAGTGATCAAAGAATTAGTCTAAAT